>FXXK01000993.1:244618-275111 GCA_900184695.1 Betula pendula
GGGGGAGCATACTATAGAGAGATATAGTTGAAGCTCTAGGGAAGGCAACGAGTTGATGCATGGCACCAGTTGAAGCAAAAGTGGCAACGGTGTGTGCAGCACACGTGCGCCACAAAGGCGCGTGGACTGCATGCGCGGAAGCGGATGGTTGATTTTGGGGCAAAGAGTACCGGTGAAGGTTGAGAGGTGGCGAGTAGGCTGAGAGAAGAAGCAAAACCCCGTAAATCGAACATTGTTGCAGATGAAAACCTAGGAGAAAAATAAAAACCAAATGAGAAGAAAGAAAACAAAGAAGAAGGGGGGAGAAAGGGAGAAGGAGGAAGACGGAGACAAGCTCCATTCCTCCTCCTTCAGATTCCCTCACTGTGGAGGTGGGCAGTCTCACAAGGAAGGAGACAGAGAGAGACACTTGGATTTATGGTTTTCTCTCTCTTTGAGTGAGAGAGAAGAAGACTCTGGTAATTTGACTATAAAACGTTGATTACGTATCACAATGAAGTCTATATAGAGTTTAGGTTGTTATCAAGTCCAAACACATTTTAACCAATGATTTGTAATTGTAAGTGAAAAAGAAGTGATCAAATCAAGATAGAGAGAAGTTACAATGACAAAAAGAAATATTCTTAAAGTTAGCTTATTATGTTGTGTAACCAAAGAAGAAAAAGCAAAATGTAGAAAACAAATAATGTATGTTTTCAATTTGTTGTGAATATGTATATTGTTAAGGAAGACAAATCAACAATAACAATAAAACCAATCAATTAAGCAAGGAAACGAGAGAAATAACAACGACAATTCATCGAGTTCCTACTATGCGTGTTGGACAAGGTTGATATCTTCCATATTTAATATTGCCATTCTATACTTAGCTTCAATCATGTTAATGGAATTGATGTAAACACAAGATTTATTTCCCAATTTTTGTGTATAAATATACCACTTGTAACCGAAGAAGAGATATAGAAAAACATACAATTTTATCACTTTCATATTTTGCCTCTTTTGCTTTTATCTTCGATTTTTACATGATATCAAAGTAGAAATCATGAGTTCAACTCTTGATTTCTTAGTTTACCCCATATTTCATAACATGCTACGTCTTACTAGTTGACACGAAGTTTGAGCTCAAATGAGAGAGTGANGGGGAACATACTATAGAAAAACATAGTTGAAGCTCTAGGGAAGGCAACGAGCTGATGCATGGCACCAGTTGAAGCAAAGGGGCAATAGTGTGTGCAGCACACGCGCGCCACAAAGGCATGTGGACTGCATGCGCAGAAGCGGATGGTTGATTTTGGGGCAAAGAGTACCGGTGAAGGCTGAGAGATGGCGTGTAGGCTGAGAGAAGAAGCAAAACCCCTTAAGTTGAACATTGTTGCAGATGAAAACCTAGGAGAAAAATAAAAACCAAATGAGAAGAAAGAAAACAAAGAAGAAAGGGGGAGAAAGGGAGAAGGAGGAGGACGGAGACAGGCTCCATTCCTCCTCCTTCAGATTCCCTCACTGTGGAGGTGGGCAATCTCACAAGGAAGGAGACAGAGAGAGACACTTGGATTTCTGGTTTTCTCTCTCTTTGAGCGAGAGAGAAGAAGGTAATTTGACTATAAAGCGTTGATTACGTATCACAATGAAGTCTATATAGAGTTTAGGTTGTTATCGAGTCCGAACACATTTAAACTAATGATTTGTAATTGTAAGTGAAAAAGAAGTGATCAAATCAAGATAGAGAGAAGTTACAATGACAAAAAGAAATATTCTTAAAGTTAGCTTATTATGTTGTGTAACCAAAGAAGAGAAAACAAAATGTAGAAAACAAATATGCATGTTTCCAATTTGTTGTGAATATGTATATTGTTAAGGAAGGCAAATCAACAATAACAACAAAACCAATCAATTAAGCAAGGAAACGAGAGAAATAACAATGACAATTCATCGAGTTCCTACTATGCGTGTTGGACAAGGTTGATATCTTCCATATTTAATGTTGCCATTCTATACTTAGCTTCAATCATGTTAATGGAATTGATGTAAACACAGGATTTATTTCCCAATTTTTGTGTATAAATATACCACTTGTAATTGAAGAAGAGATATAGAAAAACATACAGTTTTATCACTTTCGTATTTTGCCTCTTTTGCTTTTATCTCCGATTTTTACATGATATCAAAGCAGAACACATGATATCAAAGCAGAAATCATGAGTTCAACTCTTGATTTGTTAGTTTACCCCATATTTCATAACATGCTACGTCTTACTTGTTGACACGAAGTTTGAGCTCAAATGAGAGAGAGAGAGAGTGAGAGATAGGAGAGAGTATTAGAATATTAATTTAAATAATTAAGTTCATCATTCTTATAAGCTTAAACTTATGAGATAATTGATGATTTACCATTTATCGACTTTAATAATCTTTTATTAAAAAAAAAAAATTGAGTCTATACAATTCAAAAAGGTTGAACATAAGTTCTTCCTTTCCTTTGATCTTTCCTACTCTCTTTACTTTTGAATAAAAAATGAGATTCTCGTTTTACGGTCAATAAAAATATTTTTGAATCTCATTAATTCCATAAATCTTAACAAATCCTATGCTTAGGATAAATGTAATTTCACTGTCAACCTTAAAAAGAATTTTCTACCAATGAAAAATAGTCAAATTTCTTATTAATTAGTTTAAAAATTACTTTCTTCTCTAAATAAATAAGACACAAAATGTGAATGAACATTTAAGATTATCACATACGTTGCACGAGTTCTAATCAATGAATCCTAATATTATATCTTGCATTGTCTACATAAATAAGACACAAAATGTGAATGAACATTTAAGATTATCACATAAATTTCACGAGTTCTAATCAATGAATCTTAATATTATATCGCTAAACCAAACAGGCCTTAAGAAAAAAAAAATTTTGACCGACTAGGATACTTGATGATGTGTACGAAATCCGCCTAGAGCAGCATTTTGTATGGGACCCCTTGTTGTCTACAGACGACTCCAATTCTCCAAATCACTAGCAAAAAAAAAAAAAAAAAAAAGAAAAAGAAGAAAGAAAAAAGGAAGAAAAACTCTCTCATTTCCTTTCCGCCATTTAGGACAGAAGGGAAGAGGAAAGAAACAGTACACGGAGCTATAGTTGCAGCAGTGAGTCTCTGATATTTCTCGTGATTTGCATTTCAACCTTTTTCCCTCTCTCTCTCCCTCTTCATTCACTTCCCTCAACCTCTAACCAAACACCTTCCTCCTCACCAAAAGCCCAAAAGCGACTCTCTCTCTCTCTCTCTCTCTCCTCTCGGGTCGTTGGAGAAACCGAACCCTAGGTTCTTTGGCCTTGACGCGGCGCCTCTCTCTCCGTTCAGAAAGGGACGTCTTTTTGGCTTTCTTTGTAGCTGGTTAGCGATCAGTCTTTGTGTTTCGCGGGACCACTCTGATCTTCTTCCAGGTCTGCTTTACTTTTTCTCTGTGCCTTCAAAAGTCTGTGTTTTGTTGTTGTTGTTGTGCCTTCAAAAGTCTGTCTTCTGTTGTTGTTGTTGTTTTTTTGAAATCTCTTTAATTCGATTCTGATGTATACTGAGAGTTGATTTTTTGAGGTGGCACTTGCGTATGATCATATGATTTTTTTTTTCACAAACTTTATTCACTTTTTGTTTTCTATTTTTTTTTAAAAAAAATTTTTAGCTTTAATTGTTAGTGTAATTAACTCTGGATTTTATTTATTTATTTATTTATTTTAATTTACATTCTTCATAAGTTTCTGGTGGCGGTTAGAAATGTTCTCGTAATTGCTATTTTGTGGTGTAAAGAGCGGATTTTTAATTAGCGTTAAAAAATAGAAAAAAGGATTAAGTGGATCCACTATCATTTAGCTGATCCTGAATTATGGTTTGGCTTGTGAAATTTTCGCCCTTTTTTTTTTGGGCGAATTGTTTGCTGAGAAAGATCTATATGAAACTCCCTAGTTTGTGAACAGCCAGTATGAACCGTACTTTGTGCATTAAGAGCTAGAGACAAGAACACAGATGCTTGAGCCTGTGATTCTCAATTTGTGATATTGAACTTAGCGCATTAAAATTTTCTTGAATTTTTGAGCTTGTGTGAAAAGAAAATTTCGAGAATTGTTATGGTTTTGCCCATGGTCCTTGGATCAAATTGCATCTCTTCCCCCCTGAAATAAGGGCTAGAGGGTAAGGTCACAGTTTCAATCCTACACTGGTTCATAATTCGTGTTTGCCTATAGAAAAGATTGTTATTATTTTATGATAGCTTATGCACTAAAAAAAAACAGATTTCACATTTTTTATGTTTTCCAAAGTGTCACGCTGGAAGATTTTGTTAATGAAAATCAAAATTGAGAGTCTTTAGCCCTTTGGTTATACATAGATTTTTTAGTCCTTTGTGGAAGGCAAAGTATGTACTTATATTAACGTTAAGAGATAATTTTAAGGCATGTACTTATCTGAGATGTTTCAATCATGACAGATTGGATGCTTCATTTTTAGCGAAGAGGCTTTAACGACCCATTTGAATCTGAAAATCACTATGATTGAAGGAAGATTCAGAGTATATGTGGCTTGTTTTCTAGTTTCTGTGTTCGTCAATATGCAAAATTCTTCTCTAGAATTGGGTTAGATTTCATTTGCAAAGCTGTATTTATCTTTTGTGGAATTTTGGATGATTCCAGCAAAGATGGAAACCCTACCCAGTACTAGTGAAATTGTTGAATCAACAGAAGAATCAGATTCTCAATCAAAAGTGGATGAGGAAAAAGGAAAGCGCTGTATGCCAGAATCAGGAAATAAGTATTCTATAGAGGATGATATTAATCGTCTTTTCCAGGCAATTGACGTCCGAACTAAAGCTAGAAGATCAGGTCAGTTGCATGAAATTGGTAAAGACCCATTGAGAAAGAGTGCTCAGAAAAGGCCAATGAGAGTTAGTTCATCTCATGCAACGGGAATTGGAATATCAGAGCCTGTGAGTTTGAAGCAAGCCCTAAGAGGACTGTGCATCTCGCAGGCATCGGAGATGGCTGCCATGAAACGATTATCTAAGCCAGTCAGTTCGCCAGGGGTGTCGGAAGCGGGAACTATCAAAAGGTTGTATAGGGCAGTGGTTGTTGAGGCAAATGGATCTGGCACTCCAGCCAGAGCAGGTAAGGGGAAGTTGATGGAAATCTCTCTTGTACCAGAAGAAAGCACATCAAAATTTTCTGATATGATGCCTGAATCCATGCAAGTGCCTGACACAGAGTTATCAAATGCAAGGGCTCATCCTTCTATTCCTTTGGCTGATAAAATGATGCCAGAGGCAATGATGACCAGATTAGCATCACAGGGTCAAATTGTTCCTTTGCAGACAGAGGTTGGGAGTGAAATTTTGAAGGCAGAGGTTGGAAAACTGAAAGCTGCAGATTCTTCAATTACTCATGGTAGCCAGAATGTTCAGCAGGTGGATGCAGCTGCTCCCACCTCGATAGAAGTTCCAAGCAAAACTCCAATGCCAGATGAGGGACAGAGAGGTAAGTTGCATTCGCTGACTTCCATAGCTAGCTTCAGTGGTGCTAGTAAGATTAGCAAATGGACTAGTAATAGTCCAAATTTAATGAAGCCAGTCTTCGGGAACAAGACCTCTGTTAAGAAGAAAATAAAGCAGGATTCAAGTTCTGCCTCAAGCAGTTTCAATCCATGTAATGAAAAACGTGATGATGATTTGGTTCCTAGGACGAGTAATTTGGACAACCAGACACAAACTTGTACTATAGAGCATGATAGGAAACAAAATGAGAAAGCTTCTCCAGCATCCAGCAGTACGAATCTTAGCATTGAAGTCAGTTCAAGTACTCTGGACACGGGCTCAAGCAAACCGGGTTTTGGTTTGAATTGTACCAACAGAAGTAGATCTCTAGTGACAAAAGCTGATGAGAGATCAAGGTCTAGAGAAAAGGGGGAGTTCTCTCAGAGCTCAAAAAGTAGCATCGGTGACTACAGCAGTAGCACAACCAATAGTGAGGAGAGCAATGTGTGTGGGTCTAGTCGTAGTGGCAAAAGGCCTCATATGTCAAAAGACTTGAGATGGGAAGCCATCCACTGTGTTCAGAAACAGCAAGGAAACTTGAATTTGAGGCACTTCAAGCTGCTCAGAAGGCTTGGCTGTGGGGACATCGGAACCGTTTATCTTGCTGAGCTAACTGGTACAAACTGCCTATTTGCTCTGAAGGTGATGGATAATGAGTTTTTGGTAAGCAGGAAAAAAATGCCCAGGGCCCAAACTGAAAAAGAGATACTGCAAATGCTGGATCATCCTTTTCTTCCTACGCTGTATGCCCATTTTGCAACAGATAAGCTGTCATGCTTGGTTATGGAGTATTGTCCAGGTGGAGATTTGCATGTGCTGCGGCAGAAGCAACCAAGCAGGAGTTTCTCTGAACTAGCAGCCAGGTAGCGTTTCTTATTAAGGTTCAGGTTTGGAAATTTGTGCATGCATTTTTTGCTTAATAATGTTATGAACTTGATAATGACCTATGCGTATATAATATAGTCCTGCGATGCATCTTCAATACATTTTCCCAATGTATTATCCAGTATACCACTTCAATGCTATATGTGTTTATGCACACACATTTAGGTTCAAGTTACGCCTGATTGATTTTAACAAAGTTCCTCCCCGTAATAGCTTTTCATTACAATAATATTTTGTTAAATCCACCATTGGATCAAATGGTTTTCTCATAACCATCATACTCTGTAAACATCAAGGTGGCAGGACATAGAAAACCATCTTATCCACAAAGTGTTCAAAATATAGGTCTTTTGCACTCTTTTTGCAGAGTTTTTTTGTATTCTTAAATATACCAAACAAATCAATTTATGAATTTAATAATAAAGGGAAATAAGATCATAATCCCTGTATTTTTTGTCATTTTTTTACTTTAAGACTCAAGCTTTCAATTTGATAGATTCAAGACCCGACTTTGAGCCCATTTTAAATTTGAGGCTTTCATCGGTCTTTCCATCAAATAGGTAACAGAAATTGTTGTGAAAATACAATTGTCCCTCAAATAATTTTTTTTTAAAAAAAAACCTAAGCCGGTGGTGGCTAGTGGATGGCTCCAGGAATTACCTTAAATCTATGGCTGACCTTGAATTTCAGTGCATCAACTTATGACACTGATTCCTTGGCATCCCTTACTAGAAAGTATAGATTGGATGCATGTCTTGTTAATTGGAGTTGGAATGAGGTGTCTAGCGAAGTGGTATGGGTTGATCTTGTGTCAACTGAGTGCTAGTTGTTTATTTTTGTTGCTATCTTCTCTTGGCAAAAAATGTGCTGGACTCTTCTTGATAACCATAGATTACATGAAGGAGAGAAATTAATTACATGCCAGTAATAGAAGATTAAGGGAATTTGCTACATCATCTTTCATCCACAACATAATTGTTCCTTGGTCCTTCAAATCTTTAGAATAATTCAAGCCAACGCATTTGCAGGTTTTATGTTGCTGAAGTCCTCCTCGCACTGGAGTATTTACACATGCTTGGAGTTGTGTATAGAGACTTGAAACCAGAAAATATCCTAGTCCGAGAAGATGGTCACATCATGCTCTCCGATTTTGATTTGTCGCTCAGATGTTCTGTCAATCCAATGGTGCTTAAATCTTGTTCTCCTGTTGTGGAGCCTGAAAAAAAGATGTCGAGTCCATGTACCGAATCTAGCTGCATTGACCCTTTCTGCCTCCAACCTTCCTGGCAAGTCCCATGCTTCACTCCTAGACTTATAACTGCTGCAGCAAAAGCTCGGAAGGTAAAAGCTGATCTAGCCGCCCAGGTGAGCCCGTTGCCACAGCTTGTCGTGGAGCCAACAAGCGCCCGATCAAACTCCTTTGTTGGAACCCATGAATACCTCGCTCCTGAGATCATCAAAGGTGAGGGTCATGGGAATGCCGTCGATTGGTGGACATTTGGAATATTTCTATTCGAGCTGTTGTATGGTAAGACTCCCTTCAAGGGTTTAGGAAATGAGGAAACATTATCTAATGTAGTGTCACGAAGCCTCAAGTTCCCAAATAGCCATATTGTTAGTTTTCACGCAAGAGATTTGATCAGAGGGCTGCTAGTAAAGGATCCTGAAAATCGGTTAGGATCTGTGAAAGGAGCTGCAGAGATCAAGCAGCACCCTTTCTTTGAGGGCCTTAATTGGGCTCTGATACGGTGTGCAGTACCACCAGAACTGCCGAAGCCCTCTGATGTTGAAACTGCACACAAAAAGGAGGGCACCAAGTGTAATGAGCTCGAGGCTTCAGGAGGAGAGTATGTGGAGTTTGAGCTATTCTAGTTAGGAAAAAAAAAGGGTTTCTTTCCTAAACATTTTTCATCCTTGTTGCAACTGATAATACAGCTTATAATGTAAATGTAATAGTAATGGCGGCAAATTATAGGGTTTTATATATCAACACTGAATCAGTAGCTGAGAGAGTCCAAACGGGGGAATTAAGGGGAGCATTTTTCTTGTTTGTCTCCTTTTCCTCACTCTGGCCTTGTTCATACGTTTTCTGTTTTTGGCAGAATTAACATTTGAATCCCAGGTTTTGTGCCGGTTAAGCCTTTCTGGAGTCAGAAATATTGAATTCTTGCACGTTTGCATCCATTATAGACTTAGAAAATGTATTTTCTTTCTTTTTAGTCCAAATAATCACCAAATATCATGTACTGGAGACCAAAATCAGAAATAGGCAAAGGGTGTAAATCATGTAATGTGTAGGAAGAACATGGCCCGGATTTTATATTGAAGGTAAAAGACAGAATTTCAAGCACAAACAATTATGTTTTAGCTCAGTAGCACAAGTATATTTTTATCATTCTCCTCTCTAAAAAAAAAAAAGAAACACAGAAAAGAATGTCTTAGGGAAGTTGCCTTACCCCTCTTGTCCCCTTGCAGGGATGGAGGGGTGAACCTCCACTCTCTTCAGCTTTTCCTTCTTTTTTCTTTTTCTTTTTGTATTTTTTTTTTTAAATAAAATAAAATTGGGCAGAGTTTATATATGTGACATGACTTTTGATGCACATGGCAAGTTTTTATTGAGTTTGCATGAAAAAGAACAACTTCCGTTAAATGTTGGAGGAAAAATAAGATAGGGCTTAATTTGTTGAAATTAATTTAGGTCCTTATATATTTATAGGGCCAACACTCAGGAGATAGAAGGCAAGTTACCTGAATACAAATAACCCGAAATGCACCCGACCCAACCCAATACCAATCTGGACCATGATCAGCCCCTGAGCCCCATCTCCAAAAACAATGAGTTTTCAAACTCTGAAGCCAATCAAATTCACACAAATCCTCCACACTCACAGGAGGGATGAGGGCACTGCAAAGTAGGCTGTCAACTCCTCTAAATTTAGGACGGTTTTGCCACTCCTCCCATCCACTCTCTGTAAAAACCCCATTTCTTGTTCGTCTTCTTCCACCAACCCATTACCCATCTCTTCAAACCTCGACCCCTTCTCCAATTCCCCACAAACCCAATTCCTCCCTTTCATTTGGTTCTTCGATAAGAGCATCAATGGCTTCTTCTACAACGCCACCCACAGACGCAGAGGCAGAGATCAAACCTTTCTCTGTCCTCTTTGTGTGCTTGGGCAACATCTGCAGAAGCCCAGCTGCTGAAGGAGTCTTCAGAGACTTGGTCAAGAAAAGGGGTTTGGATTCCAAACTCAACATTGATTCTGCTGGCACAATTAACTACCATGAGGTGGGTATCATTCAATTATACCCCTTGTTTGGTTACCGAGAGAACAGAGGAAAGGAAAAGAAAATGGAGATAGGAGTGAGGAATTGAGAGTTGATATGTGTTCTTTTCGTTTGTTTTTATATGTTTTCGCTGTCATGAAAGGGAAATCAAGCGGACCCAAGAATGAGAGCGGCCTCTAAAAGGCGTGGGATTGAGATAACATCTCTATCGAGGCCCATCCGGCCTTCTGATTTTAGAGATTTCGATATCATTCTTGCAATGGACAGGCAAAACAGAGGTAGGATAATTTAGGCATTGTATTTAAGAACCAAGATTGTGATTTTTTTTTCCCCCCGTGAATATTTGATAATTGCGGCGTATTCTATTGGCTGCGCACGCAAACATATACACATCGTATATTTTTATGCAATAATTTGTTTATGTTGTGGTTGTTGATGTTGGCTGTAGAGGATATATTGGAGGCTTTTAATAGGTGGAAATTTAGAGAAACCCTCCCTGCTGATGCACACAAAAAGGTTAGTGTAAGATTGTTATCAGGGTCTTCTGTGGTTTGGATCGTGTGGTCTCATTGGGGTATGGATGATTCAGGTGAAGTTAATGTGCTCCTATTGTAAGGAACATGATGAAACTGAAGTCCCGGATCCTTACTATGGTGGACCGCAAGGTTTTGAGAAGGTAATATAATGATTAGTTCATCTAGCTTCTTGTCATTTACAAAGATGGAGAATAGATGACTGTTCTTTGTGCATGTTTTGGAGTTCGAAATAGTCACATGCAGTGTACTATATGTACCAATGGTCATAATATTGTCTCAAAGCCCTCTGTCTGCTGTTTGCAGATTGTAATTGAGTTTAGTTGAAGCTATAAATTGATCTCTTCTTCATAAAAAAAAAAAAAAATTGTTGCATTTGTGAGATTTTGAACTAAAGAATTATATGCAGTGTATGACACGGGGTAAAGGTCATGAAGTTGTTGCCTTCATGAAAACTTTAATGGAATTTCAAAAAATTGAGGCATGATGACTTTGTAATGTAGGTATGATGTTAAATATCTGCAAGCATTCAAACTGTTTCAAGGTTTTAAACTAAACTTCAGTTAGGACGTTATGATATGGTTCTTACTATATTGCTTATCCTAATAGTGTAACCAGTCTAGATGGTTCATTTGAAAGACGTAAGTATGGTATTCGGGTTTGGCTTGACAAATTCTGTTCTGTCATCTGGTCTGCTCCTGTAGCCTGGGTTGCATTCATTTTTTTCCCCTTAAGTCACCCATGTCAACTTTTGTGTTCTCAGCATTTTGTACTTCAAAACTGGGATGCTATTTATTAAATACTTGTCTTTAAAGAATTTCAGTACTGGGACACCATTAAAATGGTCTCCAGCCGAAGATTTCTGAGTTATATACTGCAGACCCTTCCCCAACTATCTGATTTTAAACTAGTAATAATGGTAAGAATTTCAGTACTTCTAATTTATAGTTGGCTTATGCAACCTCATTTTGTGGCAGGTTTTAGATTTACTTGAAGATGCTTGTCAATCATTGTTGGATAGCATCTTGGCAGAAAACAAACAAATTCTGGATTCTTAGCAACTGGTTGAAAGCCAGTTGATCTTCTCCTGCAGAAGATTGATGAGAGAACCGTATTCTTCACAGTATAATCCTCTTTTATTAGTATGTAAAGTATTTACTTACCTCTGACCCACCACATTCATGTTAAGTCCAAAGTAAACTCATCGTGGATTTTTTTTTCCCATCCATCAATTGGCTTATGGTACTTCTTGAACTTTTTCTGTGGAATTGGATTTATGTGTCACTTTGTTAAGCTAAATAATTTGACCTAACAGAATGAACAAATGAAAAGATATAGTTATTGCATCTGAGGCAGCAATTAGTATGTTTGATATATACATGAGCAACCTGTATTCTATTCTGCATTCTAGTGGTTTGTTGGGATCTTGGGTTTGTGAGAGTTGAGAGTTAACGCCGTATAGTCTCTTTGTAAGGGCTTTTTACAACATGTAGGGACGCCATCTTAATTCAAAAGTTATAAGGAAGTGAGTTTGGCCTCAACAATGTTATATTAACTCATCATTTTTGGTCACTACCCAAGTCTGACACTCGGATATTCCAACAGAACTCAGTATTCATAATTCTCCAGAGAATTCTTTTTATATTTCTATTTCAATGTATCTTTTGTGATCATCCATTTAGTTGGAGTGAATTTGTCCACTTTGCTGAACATACTATAGCAACAAATGGTCTTCCTAATTGAACCTTTTTTTTTTAATTGTAAGTAACTATACAAACAACCAGGAAAAAAAGAAACCAGCTAAAACTAGGGATGGTCTTTTCCACTATCAAGGTGGAAGGAAAGACGCGGTTGAGGGGTGATGGGAATGCTTTCAGAATGGAGTCTGGCAGGGCCTAATGTTCCAAATGATAAGTGCAGAAGTTTAGACTTTTGTGAACTCTTTTGAAAAGTGGTGATAATGTCCGAGATGATTGGAGTGATCTACCAATCAATGGTGAGGTCTGAGTTGTTGATAGCAAGGACCACGACTTGCGAATCTCCTTCCATAATGAAGGATTGAAGCTTGAGAGATGCTGCCATTTGAGCTACTGTGAAGGCAACAAGGGCTTCTCTCGTGTTGGGATCACATGGAGGCCCTAGGCTTGATTTAGCTATGAGAATTTGACCAGAGGAGTCGCGACAGATTACAGCCTGCATAGAGAAACCTTCTCTTGACGAGGGGAATTGGAGCTTTGTTTTTCCAAGCTGAGTGGTGTTCAAGGGAAATCTTAATTTTAATTTTTTTAATTTTTAATTTTTTTTCTGAGCAAATACAAACAAAGGGAAGGGATAAGGGGATATCTTCTTAATTTGGTTTGCCAAAGAGATAGCTTGGAGGGAAAGGTTGTCAGGATAATTTTATTTCGACTGAACCAAGTCATGTCACAAGTCACAGAGGCACAAATTTGAAACAAATGAAACTCTGGCTTGGGAAAGCTTCGGCTAGACTTGGCGTCAATAATGAAAGAGGCTCATTTGGCCACAGAGATATCTCTCAAATGCCAGAAAGTTCCTCTCCAAATAATACGGTTAAAATCACATTTGAGGAAGACATGCTTGAGAGTTTCCTCTCCAAGGTTGTAGAGGGGGCAGAGGAGACCAGGGGAAGAATAGGGGAAAAGGGAAGAGATGCGTACCTTGGTTGGCAGCATGTTCCAGCAGATTTTCCATAGAAATAGTTTTAACCTTTCATTAAGGTTTAGTTTCCATAGAGATTTTCATGAAGCTGCTTCTAGGGGAGCTTGCAGGGAGGCTCTCTGATCAATTTGAAATCTATTGGTAGACTTAGTAGAGAAATCCCCATAGGGGTTGTGAACCCACCAAAATTTGTCTTGATTGGCATCCAGGAAGATTTGGGTCCCCTCAGATTTTCAAATCTGAGCTCTTCAATAAGAGACTTACTTCTTTGAAAACATATTTACTTGCCTCGATAATATAACATAAGTTGGCATTTGTTTTGACCCTTAGATATAATGAAGGGCTTAGATTTGAAAATCTGAAAAATCTTAGATTTTTTAAAATATGAGGGGATCCAATCCAGTCATATATGAGATCCACACACCATTGCTAGTTTTCAAAAAATCAATAGCATTCTATCTCTTGGGTCATGTTTGACAAAGGGTTTTACTTAGGTTTTTAAAACCAAAAACTTAAGAGATCTACACACCATTGCTAGTTTTCAAAAAATCAGTAGCATTCTATCTCCTGGCCCATGTTTGACAAAGGGTTTTACTTGGGTTTTTTAAAAAAAAAAAAAATCACATCAAAACATTTTAATTTTTTATATTCCATCAATCACTTTTTAACAACGTTTTTTTTTAATTTTTATATCACATCAAACACTTTTAATCACTATTCAAATAAAAAACGCATTAAAAAACAAAACTTTTTTCACTTTTCTATTAAAAAAGATTTACCACATTTTTTATACTTTATATTATATCAAAACTCAAAAACCTCCCAATCCAACCCAACCCTACCCTTTGTCAAATACACTCCTGATGATTATGGTTGAGGTGTGCAAAATTTTGGTGTTGAATCCAATCAATCTGGCCATAAATATCTTTGAGGTTTTAGTGAGTATTCCCAAAGTGGTGTCTGTTCCAGGACTTCAAGGAGGCTTTTACTGCTTTCAGGTTTTTTGACAATTTGAAGGGGGGAGAACCAGCAACCCTAAGCTTCCAAGCTTCGGAGATGGTGGTCGAAATATTCAGCAAATAAGCTCTGAATTTCCCAAGTCTTCAACCTCAAGAACATCCCCGAGCCCTAATAGCATTCTTTGTAGTCATATTTTGCAGGGGTGGCCCATGTATTTGCACCCAAAAGGGACAATGATCGAAATCAATTTCTTCTATGGTAAGGAGTGAATTCCAAGGAGTTTGGTTGAGAACACGGTCAAGGTGCTTCTTTTGTGAGAAGGAGAAAAGGAATTTGTTTGGTTCAAGTTCTTCTATGGTGAGGCCCTGAGGGGGTTAGCAAAGCTCCAGGCTTTCGAGATGGTAGCTCTAACCATTTGAGTTTTGCGAGTTTTGAGTACTATTTCGCCAATGGTATGTGGTCATTGGGGATGGCTTCAAGTTGGGGAGAGGGGTCTTCCGTACCTAGGGCTTCAGTTTGAGAGATGAGGTTTTCAGGGTTTGGGATATGGTTTTCCATACAACCAGGGGACAGGGAAGAAGAAAGATACCAGAGGCGATTAAAAGAGAGATGAGAGAGAGAGAGGGGACGATAAGGAATGAAGAGAGGGAGATGGCTGGTCAGAAGGGGTGGAAAGGGAGAATTTCACCAAGTCATACTCTTGGATTTGAGCTTGAATTGTAGTGAAAAGCAATTGGATTTGAGAATTTAATTGTAGTGAAAAGCAAGTGTTCTCTAAGTCATACTCTTGGGAAGACAGCAGTCAGAAAATCATAAATTTAGCATAAACAACGTCTTAAAAAATCACCAGCATGTAAATTATCAAACCGAAACACAAGGACATTATTTCTAACACTATAACATCCTTTTAAAGGCTGTTGGTTGCGAAAAGAATAAAAAAGACTAGCTTCAAATATTATGCAAAACCTTTCTTCCTCAAAAGAAAACTATTTCACAGTAATTTGTATATGATGAAAATACTGTACGCACTTTTATTTTTTTTCATGGCAAAATTAAAACCCGAGACTTTTTGTCATCTATATCCTTCCTTCCTCTCAGCTTCAAAATTTAAGCTCATACTATGAAGCTCCGTCTCTTTTGACCCCGTTTCCTCCTTGGATTGGCACTGATCATGCAAGAAAAAGCATTTGCAAGCTCTGAATCCTCTTCGTTTATCAGGATCTTTGCCGCACTTGGGTTGGCAAGGAGGAGTTTTGCCGCAAGATATCCTGCAATTGACCAGGTTTGATACAGCCGTGCCTGTTTTCCGACAAATCTTCCTCGCTTGGTGTCATAATATTCAGGCCACTTATCTCCAGAAATGCGTCTCTCAGCAACCTCAACAGCCTTAAAGGCAATTTCTGGTCTATCCATCTTTATACATGCCACTGTGAGCTGAAAACCAAGCCCCACACCATGTTAATTTCATTTTTTTTTTTTATAAGTAAATCATTCTCAAAAGAAAACACGCCATGTCAATTTCATAAAACATCTTTCCAGTCATTGTGCTGTATGCTATAAGTTATAACAAGAAAATAGAAATCTTTGCAGGTCCTGGTTCCTGGATTTACTGCAACACACTACACATGTTTTAGTGGTGAAGTCCAAAGAACAGTTGCCTAACATATCAGATAAACCGAAAACACCAAATGCCTACAAAAAGCCACATGGAAAAAACACCAACACATGCAGGCAACACACTAGTTAGCCCGAGTTCAACACATATAGGCATCTTATATTACCTCAAAGAGGTTCAGGTATACATAAAATACCAAATTGGATCAATTATACACACCCCATGTGTTCTATAATGATTCTAATTTCTAAAATATCCCTTGTTTGGTTTTTTAAATTATTTAATTCTCAACGTCTTGCCTCACCTTACCAACTACCACCTGCCTCGGCTCAAGGGTCTGATGGTACGATTGACTAGGCAAGTCCTCAAGGACACCTCAGCAACAAAGCAGTCAGTACTGGGATGAAAGTGTTTCACACTTTCAGTGATGTTAAGCTGTTGGCATATATAAAGTATCACAGACCCATCATAACTACTTTGATACTAGTCACTGGCAAGAATTTGCCAAAACATAATCGCACAATTTGATCTGGGGACATACATGAGGCAGAGATCATAAGGCCCTTCAACTGTAGCCTTCTTCCCCTCATTATGTAAAAACATTAATCTACAGCATCCATTAATTTCCAACACATTTAAGAAGGCATCAATTCCGTAAATATATGGGACATTATAGTTGTCAGTAGTGCAGGGAATAAAGGCTCTTCCTATTTGGTTTTAAAGAGATGTTTTTAGGCAAAGATCTACATATCCAATTCAATAATGAACCCTACAGGATGTCTAATTAAGAGGACCGAAATGCAGGATAAAAGGAAAAATGACTCTTAACATGGCTGAAACAAAAGGATAAACTGGCCTATTCAAATTCTTTACAACTAAAGGCCAAGAAGAAGCGTGGAACATAGAAGTTATAGGTACCAAAATGACCTCTTGAACTTGAGATGAATTTAACTTTGACCTCTTTGAAATGTATTATATAAATATTGATAAGAAAAGAGGGGTATCTTGAGATTCTATCCATTGGGCTCAGACTTGCTTATCTTCAAGTGTGCATAAACCCACTAGAATGCAGGGGATGGAGTGCGACAGGGGGGAAGCATACCAAGATGCCATAGATATCAAGGACATTCATGTTCAACGCGGTGGCACACTTACTAGGAGTTAGCAAATTACATAGTACCATTGCTTGAGCACATCAACAAAGCTCTTCTTTTGTAGAAACATTGAATATAAACTGGTATTAATTGGCAAATTATTAACTTATTGTGGCACTCTGACATAGTGGTAAGACCTAAATAAAAGAAAAAAATGCCAAACTAACCTGCCAGAGCAATGTTGGCCAAGAGCCTCCATTGTGGTAAGACCAAGGACTGCAACAAAGAACAAAGTTAAAGGGAGGAGTTAAAAGTTAGGAACAGAAACTTGATAAAAATCCATGTAATGGCATTACGTGTTCTTGGGATCACTGCCTGTGATAATTCTCCATTCCTGGCCTTCAAGAGCAGGATAACATATTTTGAGTGGCATATCTGCAACTAATTGAGCCCATTTTGCTTCTATAAGGTCCAATATCGCATGTGACTGATCTGGTGTCGCAAGACTGCTTACAATAGACCATAAATTTCCAAGAGAAAAGATACGGAAGTCCATGTGAGCTGGCTGCAGATTTCCAATCAAATAGCCTCCTTTACTGGGCATAAATTCCACCAGCCAGGAAGGGATCTGATCTGGGTATATGTTGAACTTATTAACAGCATCGAATGAGTATTCCTCTGTCTGGTAACGGTAGATCTCATTGAGTTTTCTCATGTCTATCCAGTAATATTCCCTTATGTGGAAAGACAATGCAAGTAGACGATTATTAAGTGCTCGTATAAGGTTGGCTGATGCATCCCCAGGAGCAAGCATCTCACGTGCACAAAGTAAAGCTGAATAAAACAGCGCCTGCAAGGACATGCAACATTGTGGACAAAGTTATGACATTCATCTTTTCTCTAATACAGGAAGAATGCTCATCATTAGAGTAATGCTATACATCACCCCCTCCATACCCCCAAATCCTATGCGGCGTGGTCCTCCCAACCAAAAAACCAATCTCCACACACCAAATGCTATGGGGACCACGCCACTTAGGCTTTGAGGGTATGGAGGGGTGATGTACAACATTACTCTCATCAACATGCACCAGAAGGTTTAGCTTTTGCAAAGAAAAGAACAGATTGCCTCTAAGAGTCTAAACTCAAATCTCAGTTCCCCTTGATGGTTCTTATGTTCTCTTGTAGTCATTGCAGAATTTTTAACTCAAACTCTAGCATTGCCAAATAACATGTGCAACCATCATACTTCACAGTTAACATCTATGCCACATGTCAGCTTATCATCTTCTAAAGAAACCAGCAGGTTTATCTTATAAAATCTTTAAGCAACAGGTCTTTCTATCCTTCTAGAATGGGTTCTAAATTAAAAAATAACAATACTAATAAGAAAACTGAAAAGAAAAAAGTATGATACTTGTATCAAAGCTGTATTTAAAGTGATTAAGAAAGAAAACCTGAATTTCCAAAGGATGGCCATGAATTCCCATGCGACGATCTATCATGCACGAACCATCGGTGACCAATAAAGTAGGAAACATATCAAAACCATCAGCAAGACACAACTTTAAAATCATTTTGATCCCAGTTTGCACATCAACTCTCTCTTGCACTGATAAATCTCCAGAACATTTTCCATATGCTCGTAACAATATAATCCACCACAATCCTGAGTAAATTATATTATTAATAAATCAAAATTCACAAAGCAACACATATTTTCAAAGAGAAATTATTGGCCAAAATGTTATTTCTCACCAGAATCAACTGGTGCAACGCGGCCAATTGCTGCTTCACCAAAGTCGGGATCTAATACATCTTCAGTTGCAGAATCATCACCATCTAATGGAACTGTGCGCACCTTGAAACTGGCAGGCATCAGTCCTTGACCAGGACTATGGCAATCCATGGTTTTCTCCCAGCTCTGTCAAGAGGAGTGTTAATTGCTTGTCTAGATTAGGAAAAAAAAATAGTACAACTCAAAAACAACATCTGCATCAAGTAAGATTCTTGTGCTAAGGGGAGTTTTCCAAACAAAGAACCTATTAAGCATGAAGTTGATCACAAATCCCAGATATTTTTTTAATGTGGTCCCAAAGAAACCAAGACATTTGGTATATGTCCTCAAGCAAATTTCCCTACGTAAAATGTTCAGAAGCAATTCATTTACCATAGTTTTTTTTTTCTTTTTTTGATGAATAATAAAGTCCATTTACCATAGTTTAAATAAGATAACCAATTAGTACTTCCCTAAGCTTACATTTGTAGAAAAATAAATTAGGCGAAGGGATTTCTAGTTCAGAACTGACATAAGCATGTCTTAGTTGTGATTATAGAGAAAAACTCCTAGGCCAAATCCAAAATTTGCTTTGAAACCCCCCCCCCAAAAAAAAAAAAAGGAAATAAGAATACATCGCATGAAAGAGAATCTTCCCTTCAGTAAGCATAAGGAGATTGATTAAATAAT
Source organism: Betula pendula (assembly GCA_900184695.1). Lineage (NCBI taxonomy): Eukaryota > Viridiplantae > Streptophyta > Magnoliopsida > Fagales > Betulaceae > Betula > Betula pendula. Next base: position 263,717 of record FXXK01000993.1, read on the forward strand.
TAATCCAGAGAAATCATATTACCTGCAACTGAAGGGTGTACAGAATGAAATTTCGTACAATGTCATACTCTCCCTTTAAAAGGAAAGCTATCCCAGAAGGTATGAAATCTCGAATAAAGACCTGATCATAGTTCAGAATACTAGAGTTGCTTGGGTCATTGGCAGCGATGGTTCCAATTGGATTATTACAATAATAAACAATGGAGTCCCTCAGCAAGTTCCATGCCTCATCCTCAACCAGATTTACCCTACCTGTAAGCGATGTATCTTTGATTGTTCCAGCTGCAGCTGGCTGACCATTTGTAACAACACCTCCCTTTTCATGTTTCAATTGTTCACCCATCTCAAATTCTTCAGTACTTGGTCCACTGCTCGTTCCATTGACAGGCACTGATGGTTTATTTGCTTCCCTCCGCATGAACTTTGCCTCATTATGATCCTCTGCAGTTACCCCACTCACACTTTCACCCTGTTGACATTTGCAACCGACAGATTCCACTCTACTAACATCAGTCTTCCCATGAAAAACACCACCTCTACTCTGTAATGCATAGACCCTCCTGCAACTCTTTAACACTCTTGAGCAGCCACGCACTCGCATGGAGACACGACTTTTGTCCCTTGAATTATTGACATTGGCTTTAATTGCATGAACTGAGTTTAAATTGTTGGTACTTAGATCATAATGATGAAGGCTAGGTAATAAAGTCCCTGATAGAACTCGTAGAATTGCTTCTGACGTAGCCATTGCCAAAACAAACACTAATTTTCAACCATACACCTCGGAGAACTACCTCTTGATTTAGTTAAAGGCACCTATGCAAAACAAAATAGGCTCAAATCATCAAAGTTCGTGAAACCAACATATAAAGTAAGAGATTTGATCGATAAACCATTCTGTTTCAATTAAATTCCGTAAAAAAAGCTAGAACACATATAAATTTGATAGAAAATAGTCCACACCTAATAATTCCAATCCAATGGATTATGACAGATATTGTATTCCAAGACAAATCATGATATTAAGTAACACCAAGATTTTTATTATTTAATAATCAAAATTCAAGCATAGGTTTTTGCCATCTTTCGAAGAGCTGTATCTGTTTTTGTTTCGGCGCAAACTAAATTCATGAGAATGCTGGCTACGGGAACCAAAGTTTGTTTCTGTTTCTGTTTCTGTTTCTGTATCTGTATTCTTGTTCGGTTGTGAGAAAATGCGAAGAGTGAAAGAAAGAAACCAAAACAATCTTTGCCTCAGCTTTCTCACCAACCAAACAGAAAGTACCAATTCCCGTTGCTTGAGACTTGAGTCATCTCCAATCAAAGTCAAAAAAAAAAAAGAGGAAGAAGAGGACAAAAGGGAAATCTCAAGCACCGAGAATTGAATTACAGTAGACAAAAAGACAAGATCAAACAACACTGTACGAACCATATGGGCGAGTGTTGAGGAAACTTGGGGGTTCCATCGATCATCATCCAAGTGCATGGGATATGAGAGACAGAGTGGTGGAGGTTTGCTTACCTATTTTTCTCATTCATTACGTTGCAGACTTGCTTTGCTTGCCATTTGTCTCCGCCTTATTATCTTCGGAGTTGGGGTTTTAAACGGGATTGCTCGGTACTCGGGCAGGAACAAAGGATGAGACCCAGCCCAAGTCGTGACTCGTGACGATGTCTCCCCGTTTTGGAAATTATTGGAAATATCGTGTCAGTCTCGCAGATCAGACATTGCCTATTTTAGTAAAAAAACAATATGATCGGTTGTTGTAATCGGTCTTATTATTTATTTGATTTTTTAAATTTTAATTCATATTTACAATTTTTTAAATCAAAACAATAATGATTTAACCTTAACGATTGTTTATTTAATTGTCGGATTTATCACTGGAATAGAAAGATTGTTATACAATTTGATAATATGACAATAAAAATTAACTTTTTAACTAACATTAGTAAAAAAAATAAAAAATCAAAACTAAGTTAAAAATAAAATAAAAAATCAAAGACTAAGTTTTATTATTTCATCATTTTAATTGTATGACAGTAATATAATAATCTACTAAATAGAAAATAAGCCTAATTTTTTTTATTTTTTTTTTGGGGTACTCCAGCGGCAAAGATGTACAATATTATATTTCCGTTAAGGAAAAGTGAGAAAGATATGCATGGGATATTAGGGATGGTGGGTGGTCTATTATGTTTTATGGTTCAGTCTATATATTTTCTACTTGATCACCACATGTGGCATGTTAGTACATCTTGCATTTTTTTTTTTTTCTAAGCAAATTGTACAGGTAGAAGGGGAAAGGGAAGATAGTAGATCTTGCATTTGAGTTATATGAAAAGTTATTAAAGAGATCGTGATTTCTTGACCACAAAAGAAAAGAAAAATGATAGTAAAGTAATTTTAATTATTTATTAGCCTGTTTAATCCTTGTACTTCTAATCTACTAACCAATATGTTGCATTTATACTTTTTGAGTTTTCGTCATTTAAAATAGACGGTTTTAAATGTCAGATTTTCCTTGTCAATTGCTTGGTCAATAAATAAGATGTACATACACACACTGACACACACAGAAAAAGGACTAGCAAATGTACCTAACTATTCATATTGCTATTCGATTTCTCTTTATTTTGGTAAATTGCAGTGTTCTTCTACAGCAGTCATATTTGCCATATCAGGTGAATTCCCTGAGGTGCTACACATAATTGGGAATCTAATTACATTTTCCTTTCTAAATTGAAAAGCTACTTTTCCCCCAAAAAATATGTAGTGATCAGGTCAACTTATACGTCTTCCATATTCTGATCATTATCATGGTCTCCTTCGTAATATTCATCATCGCGCTGGATGTGCTTGTCTTGGGTTTGTTCTGAAATAGCCAAAATTTAATGGAATAAACAAATGCAGAAAACGCTGAAAGAAATTCAAGTGGTTAGGGCTCTAGGGTGCATATGATTTTTAATTTTACTTACGATCCATGCGCTCATCGGGGTCTCGCTGATCTTCATCAAAATCAGGAACATAAAAGTCAGGTGGAACCTGCAACAGACAAAAGCATTGCTAAGTCCAAAAATCTTGATACAGCCATTCCAAACCAATGTATGATCGATCATCCGAGTCAAATAATAATCTTGATATCATTCATGATTATTATTTCGGTGGCAAGCAATATGACTTGAAATGCAATGAAACAATAAAAACACTTTCATTTACGTAAACTTTTGAATGGGAAAAATCATCCGAAGCCAAACTCATGAAAAAAAGCATTTTTGGCTCAAATGATTGAAACAAGCGGGCCAGGCTAATTTCTTGGAGGATTGCTATCCAGGGGAATCCACCAAGTGGTTCCAAATTAATGCCACCAACTTAATTGTAGCTGTCAAAGGCCATCCAAGAGAATGGCATAGAAAGTAAACAAAGGTGTAACCAACTCTTACAACAAATTTCACTTTCTAGCATAAATCAGGTTTGGCAACATTCGCATTCTGCTCACCTCTTGCATTTGTACACCAGGAGCATGTTGGATGCTGCGAAGATTTTCGAAGACCTGCATTTTGATTGTGCCAAGGTATGATTTGCTATTTAAGTTCTCCTGCTCAAGCAATGGGGAGGAAAAATATAGAAGAAGAATGAGTGAGAGAGCTTCAATGCTGAGAATCTCTGTTGCACAATGAAAACCAAGTTTTTAGAAGTATTCATATACATGACCAATCTGCCCATGTAAAACCAATCAGTTTACATATCCCAAAACCAGCTAATTATACCATAACAATATAATTGGTTTGGCAATGAAATTGATGCATGAATGAAGTAAAATGCACTAGTAACATAAGATTTCTTAGAAAACTACATACTATGAGCCCATTTGGAATCCTCAATGAATATTCTGGAGCAAAATATTTGATATACTCATTTTCTGGGATCTCTGCAAGAAAGAAAAAATTGATAAATGAAACATGAAACAAAGAGAAATAGAATACTAATTATAGCAAGGTTAGAGCATTCACATTTGGCTCTTTAAACTTTAGCCAATTTGTCTAATAAAGTCACTTTTTTCTATTTTAACTACCTACTTTTCAGATACACTCTCCATCCAACTCTCTAAAACTTTCTCTACTTTTATTAAAATAATCTTTTCAATAATATTATATTCATTTTTTATTTTATCTCATTTTTGTCTCTCCTCCATATCTCTCTCGCCACTCTCTCTCCCTCCAAATCTCTCTCTCACGTGTCTCTCGCATGCTGCTCGCCGCCATCACGAAGCTACGCAACGACAACTATTGGTTCCACAGATCGTCGTCCAAATCTCACTCAGATCCTGGGGCTTGCCGTCTAGATCTCGCTCGTCAGTGAAGCTTGCCACCATCGTGTTGTTCTCGTCCTTCACCCAATCTATCATGTCGCAAAGGAGAGAGAGATCGAGAGAGGAAAGGAGAAAAAAATGAATAAAAAATTTGAGAGAGAGAATAGGAAATAAAAAAATAAAAAAATAAATGTATTAAATCGCCACTTATCCCAAAAGCTTAAGTCGATAAGAAGAGGTAAATTTAATCATTTAATCAATACTTTAACACTCTCCCTCATGTGTGGGCATAAACTCTCTTTTTATGTAAAGCCTAACATATAGAATATTTATGGAAAGTAAATGACAGACTCAAGGTTCAAACTCATGACCTTTGGCTCTATTACCATGTTAAATCACTACTTATCCAAAAAGTTTAATCGAAAGAAAAAAATTTAATCATTTAATCAATACTTTAACAAAAATGTCTCTCCAAATTGGAGAGCCGGATGTAAGGAGCTTTTTGGTATTTTTTGCTACAAAACTAGCCAAATTAGCTAAAAGATTAATTTGTTGAGTGGGATGTGAATGCTCAAACCATCATAATATGTGGTTTCTCACTATAAAATGGGGAATATATTCGTAACAGGCAGTCAACAGAAAGCAGATGGCATAAGCAAAAGCTTGAGTTATGCCCAAGAACTATGAAAATATAGAATGGGTTATTTTAGATACAGAAGGACAGACATAAACTGGTTACAGCTTGTGTATATAGGGCCAACACTGCATAAACTACTAAACATGCCATGTTGAAAAAATTAATTTCCTGGTTACAAATGTTTTGAAAATAGTAAAAAAGTACATATCATTTAATATCTCCCCACCATCGTTTGTTTTTTTTCATTTTCAGTGTGAAAGCTGAAGACAGTTTCAGAAAAGGGACGGGCTTTAAAAAATAAAAATTTCCAATTTCAGAAGGTTAACTACACACAATAGGATATATCAACCAAAACAATGTCAAACATTGTAATTAAATTAAATTCTTACACTAAATCAAACATAATCTCATGAATATGTCACATGTGTTTCGCCCCTTCTCCTCATAGTAAACAGGAAAAAAGAAAATGCAAATAGAATTCAACATTTCATGTTGGCATTCTAAAAGCGACATATCATTTGATGATTTGGACATTGATTTTTGGATCTGAGGTTATGTAACCAGAAAAGATCAATTACACTTGCCATGATAAGAATTAGTAATAATATAAATAAAAGATATCCAGAACGTCATGGCATATCTGCAAATTAAATATTAAAAAGAAAGAGCATCAAATTACCATTGGGAAGTTCTGTATCCAGAAGAACTCCAGTTTCCACAGCCCAACATCGAGCAACATTCTCTTTCGTATATCCCCCACCTCCAGTTACCTGCAAAAGAGGTTACTCTCTGTATGTCTGATATACGATACTAATGAACTATCAAGTTTTTTTTTTTTTCATTAGAACTATCAAGTATTGTCAAAATAAAAAGTAAAAAACATACCAGTAAAGGCAAATTAAGCTTCTTCACAAATCTAACACATTCAGCGTGCCCTGTAAGAAGCATCAGAATGTCACCAAAAAGTAAAAGTTTGCAATCAAAGCTCAGCTACTGCAACTAATTCAAGACCAATTTTAAATTGGACAGTTTTTTTTTGGGGGGGGGGGGGGGGGGTTGTCAAAATGCCTATATTTTACAATATTTTAACAGGCAAGGAGAAAAAAGTTTAATTACAAGGAGTATGCACCATCAATGGAGAGATTGAAGCAGCCTAAGCGGTCCCCAGCCAGTGAATCTGCCCCACATTGGAGAACTATTGCACCTGGTAGATATGTTTCAACAACCTTGGAAATAATCTACAACATGGAAATTTGCAAGCAAAAGTTTACACTTGCCTTGATCAAGCCAGAAAAAAAAGATATCAATCTCGACTCAGTTGCTTATTGCCAGAACTTACACTCTTAAAAAGTCTGGTGAAGCTGGTGTCATCTATTCCATCCTTGAGCGGGACATTTATGGCATAATACTTGCCTTCCCTTTCTCCTATTTCCTTCAGTACAAAACAATAGCAATAAACATCACTCATAATTCAACTACATACCATTCTCATGTTCCAAAAGTCCTATGCTGATACAAATTTAAATAATAAACAAGGATGGAGTAGGAATAAGACCAGTGAGCATGCAAAAGATCTTTGAAGGTCAAGCGCTCCCCGGGAACGGTTTGTGTGATCACTATACCTTTTCTTATATATTATCTAGTAAAGATCCAATTACAGCTGAAGAAAGCACAGATTGAAACCAGCCACTATAATTCTATAGCTTTGATAGGTTCTTACAACTGTAATGGTGTGCAAAGCAGAGGTAGCTCATTCAGTCACTTGACAGGCACCGTTCAGATGGTTCTGGAAATTTATGGCCAAAGTGTGGGTGTAAATGCCCATTTGAGAGTAATATATAAAAAAGGTATAGTGAGCACACAAACCTAGTGTGCTAATTTGATGTTCGTTTAGACTTGATTGCATATGTGCATAAATATCTATCCCCCCGATAAAAAGTAATTGTTTGCAGAATCCTATTTTAAGTTCAACTAGGAATTCAGTTTCTTCATGATATTCCATTACATTATTGCCGACACTTTCATGAGATATGGGCAAATGAAATGGATTGAAGATAATGACAGGAGACAACAGTAAGGCAGTGATTTATGTTACAACTGAAACAACAGAAGGTAGTTGATGTCCAAATTTACAATATACATTATGATTACTGTGCTCAGATTCTATAACAGTTAACACTAGAAAGCTTACAAAATAACTTCCGTAATTGTTTTGACCAAAAAACAGATGAATAAACAACTCTAGATTAAGTAGCCATAGACATGATTTATCAGGATGCCTGACATGCAGGTGGGTGTGTAGAGCAAACAACCGAGTTAAGAGTAGGAATTGCTTGGAAATGACTGGCTTGATGCATTCAATACAAAGAAATCCTAACAGAATTAACCCATGCAGATCTGAAATTTGAAAATTGTCTTCACCAACAGAAGACAATCCAAAAAAGAAAGCAATAAAGCCTTAAAAAATCACCTTAACATCACCGGTTCCTGGAAAGAACATGTCTCCATACTTGTGAAAACTAACAGTCATCACCCTGCCATGTCCAATTTCACAGATTTAATCGAGTATAAAGAAAGCATGATAGCCTTACCAATAATATACAAGTCGATCAATTGGACTGACCACATATAGAAATCATATATCTTTAATAAAATTTACAAAGCTAGAGATATTGAGAAGGGCATTAGCATAGATCCACTCATAGATCCACTCAAAGAGGGATTTAAGAAAACAAAGCTGAAGATCCCAACTTGTTTTCTTGCAATCATCGAAGCTTCGAGCATTCCTTTCTCACCAAATGCACCAAAATAACTATTTAAATGTTGAGTGCTAATACTTATCAAAAAAAAAAAATCAAGAGTGCTAATAGGACTCTTGATTCTAAAAAACATTTAAATAATTAAAAAAGGCCTAATTCTTTGATTCCAAGACAAAAGAATATACAGTTTACATGTACAAAAGAGTTTCATTAACATAATTTTTGGAGCTAAAAATTCCCCTTTGGGGGTTCAGATGTAGGATGGCAATAACTTGGAGGTGGCCAAGTGCAGAAAATGAAGGCATCACCCTATAACATAAAAAATACAAAGGGTGTTCTCAAAATCTTCTAGGGCTGTGGCCCCCTAAAGTGTCTTACTACCCGCACCAGTTTGGGCCCAAATTCACAAGCAAGTTGCTTGTTTCAGGCTGTACTCTAATTCGCCAAGTAAGTGCTCCTGAGCCATCTCCTACTAACATATAGTTTTAACATCGTAGATACAATAGTATCTATGATGTTAGTCTTTTACTTGTAAAAAAAACAAGTATCTATGATGGGCATTCTTGCCTTTTGTGGTGTCTTTGGAGTGAAAAAAATAATAGAAGTTTCGATGACAGTAAGAGAATATTGGAGGAGCTTAAGTCCTTTTTTGTTTATACTTCTTATATTTGGACAGCTGCGTTTGTAGCTCCCTTGGTGCTTAGTTTTCATGATTTTTGGTTCTTTTTTCTCCTTCTAGCTAGGTGTTTCTCTTGTATACTTTCTGTATATTTGAGTTGCGCTTTTCGCTTTTAATAATATTTCGATTGCTTATAAAAATAGTTTGCACTTATCACTTTTCTAGCAAAGCAACACTCAGACCCTATCAACTTATATTAACATATTCAAAACATTTATCACTGCATCAAGAAATTAGAAGAAGCCTACTCATATAGTATCATTAGCAGTAAACTATAATAAGTAAACTGATCATTTCACTAAAAATTCATAGTTCGCAATGGCCTTCTTGTTATACCTTCCCTTATCCAAATTCATTAAATAATCAGATGGTTACTTTACCTGTCTGTGAAATAAAAGGCTTCTTCTACACCATCGCCATGATGCACGTCTATATCAATATACAAAACACGGGCATGATGTTTTAGAAGCTCCAAGATTCCCAAAACCAAATCATTGATGTAACAAAAGCCGGATGCCTCACACTTCTTGGCATGGTGTAATCCACCAGCCCAGTTGATAGCAATGTCACAAAGTTGATTGTTCAATCTGCGTGCAGCATCTGCTAGCAAATGTCAATCACTACATAAGGCTGAATAGGAAAAAACACAATTTTTAAGATCAAAATTCCAGTACTTAAATTACCGTTAATTACCTATAGTTCCACCAGCATAAATTTGACAAAACTCAAACAAATTTTCAAAGACAGGGCAATCTTCTCCAAGATTATCTGGTTTAGAAAGTAATTAAAAAAAAAAAAGGAAGGGAATCAGCAAAATGCATCGTTAATCAAACCAAAGAAAATAAAATTAACAGAGAATCTGGGGACAATGAAGTCATTTATACAGTTTGCATGAAATGATAAAAATCTACTACTCAAACAGATGTTATTTTATTTTATTTCATTTTATTTTTTGGGAGGTAGGGGGGATAACAATCACATTTTAAAAAGAGAGAGAGAGAGAGAGTGAGAGAAATGATAATCACATAGTTGAAACACTCATTCGACTCTACAACTAATCAATGAGTCATTGATTGATAAAACAAACATATTTACATCTATTGCACAACCCATAGGGTTATAACATTAACTCCACAATGATAATCAATAAGTATTATGATTCTAAATAAGTTCATTGCATACTAGCATGTTATGGTTCACTGACAATAGAATGGAAAAACACACTTTTAAACAATGACTTGTAAATCTTTTTTTTTATTTTTTTGATGACGAGGAACCCTTCCAAGATAGGGCCACTTCGTGAACCCACCCTTGTCAGGTAAACCTCGGACCTGTGTAAATCACCCCCTCAACACAGATCTGGTAATACTTCGGCTTCGCCGGCGGACTGGCCCCAAGAAATTGTTTGCACCCAAGGGGATTCGAACCTTAGACCTCATGAGACTACCACAAAGACCAAGGCCTTTACCACTTGAGCCAACCCCTTGGGGTTATAATGACTTGTAAATCTAAATATGCCATCAATCTATGAAGTGTGTCAAAATACCACTCACACTCACAACTGCAGTTTTCAAAACCATATCGAACCATTCAGTTGAACCAGTTGGTGTTCGTCTAGATATTTTCATCAGACCAGATATGCAATACACTGGTGAGAATTGATTGAAGTTGTGGGTTATTAGAGATCATCAATTATACTGAGCGACTGAACTGCCTATCTTAAAAATTATAACTTCTTGTTGTACTTATTTAGACTTGGAACCTCAAATTTGAATGACGAAAGGCAATACTGCTAAACTACAAGAGCTTTTGAGATAAGATATGTTGTTTTTTTTTATTACTACTTCATTATTTCTACACATATCTTATAATTACAAATATTATGTAAGAAATACTTATAACATTAAAAAAATCAACAATTCAACTGGTGAGCCAACCATTAAATCGGTTGTACGGAGAACCAAACCTTCTCCAAATTGATGCTTGGTATCAGTCTGATTACTATTTTCAAATCCAAACCTTCACAAGTCTTAAGACCTCGACACAAAATCATTAACCACATCAATCTTTTCGAGGAGCAAAACACTAAAATCAATTTTTCTATAAAAGATCTGAGACATACACTCACTACTTTTCCAACATTTGTTGTAAACAATAAAAAAAATAAATGATTATTAACACTTATCAATTGCTTATAAATAGCAAATTTACAGAAAATAGGTCATACATTTTGCCAATTCATTTGAGAACAGGTGTTGAGTGTCAGGTGTGATCCGGTGTAAAAATTCAACATAATCAGGCGAATGGAACTGAGCAAGCTCAACAGGATACGCCTTGTGAGGCCGCTGCATTATACAACACAAACAAACCGAAACATCAATAGTTTACAGAATATTTAAAGAATCAACCACTCCAATCTGCACAATAGAAAGAAAAGTATCAAATACAAAGCACCCATTTATTAAATAAAGAGCTTCAATGTTCAGTAACTAACATAAATTTCCATCTTCTGATGAAGCTCATAGGAGAGGACAAGATGATGGGTCATACAAAGCCGGTGCGGTTTCATCGGATGGTTCGGCCCAAAATAAACACTACCCACATCCCCTGCAATACCCATTTCACATAAGTAACTTTCTATCAACTGTATTTGTTTCATTTTAAATATAACCAGAGTATCTAACTTAATTGTAAAAATATATTAAATATGCAAATGAATTAAAACTATTTAACTTTGTAAAGGTTGGCAAATATATTCCTTCTTTTATTCTAGAGTCATGCCTTCCAAAATAGAGGTTGGCAAAAAATAAAAGGAAAAGAATAAAGAATGAAGCTGAATAAAAGGCATGACTCTAGAATAAAGAAGGAAGCTGGCATGTCGCTCTTTCATCATAGTAGATGCTGGACATGCAGCTATAATAGAGTTACTCAAGAAAAGGAATGGAAAATTGTGTAATTGTCTGAGGTCCCTCTCCTGCCCAAAGTTCCATCAACTTGGTATCAGAGC
>FXXK01000994.1:0-32390 GCA_900184695.1 Betula pendula
AAAGCTTGATATGGAGAAGGTTTTTGATTCCATTGAGTGAGAATTTCTTTTGCCCATTCTTTCTTTGCTTGGTTTCATCCTATTTGGATTAATTAGATTCAACAATGTATCTCAACTTCTTCTTTTTCCATTATGTTGGATGGTGCTCATTTTGAAAATTTTGTGCCCTCTTGTGGTTTGCGGCAAGGTGATTCGTTATCGCCTTTTCTTTTTATATTGGGATCGGATATTCTTTCTCGGTTATTTCTAAGGAAGAACAGAAGGGGTTGTTGCATGGAATTAAAATCTTTGGTCATTGTCCTTCTATTTCACATCTTTTCTTTGCCGATGATGTTATGATTTTCTCAAGAGCTAATATACGGGAAGCCAACTCTATTATGCTCTGCCTTTCAATTTATTCTAAATGGTCTGGTTATAGTGTATCAATTCGGCTAAGTCTTCTAGATTCTTCAATAAAAACAACAGACCAGCTTCTAAGTTAGCAGTCAATAATATTTTGAAGTTACCTCCTATTCCTGTCAAAGCTAAATATTTGAGTATTCCCCTCTTTATTAGCCGCAAGAAGCAGAATTCCTTTTTGGAGATTAAGGACAGAATTTTTGCCAAAATTTTTGGATGGAAAGCTAAACTTTTATCTCAAGCAGCTCATACAACTTTGATTAAAGTTGTTGCTAATGCTATTCCTTCTTATGCTATGTCTACTTTTCTTATGCCTAAGTCTTTCTGTGAGGCCATTGATATTGGTTTACGTAAATTCTGGTGGGGTTTAGTGTAGGACAAACGACATTGTCTTACTTTTTTGGCTTAGGATAATATCTGCCAACCCAAAGCTTTGGGAGATCTTGGCCTTCGTTCTATGCAGCTCATGAACAATTCCTTATTGGTCAGATTGGGTTGGAAGATGACCTCTAATCAACCCCTTTTTTGGGTAGATGTTCTCAAAGCTAAGTATCTCAATAATGGAATTTCCTTTTTGAAAGCCTCGGATTCTCCTCTTTCATCTTGGCTTTGGAAAGGCCTTTTGAAGAATAGGGAAGTTGTTGAGAGAAGTGCCTGTATTTCATAATGGTTTGAATGTGGATATTTTGGGATTCTTCGTGATTCCTTTGATGTTTCTTTCAATCTGTCCTAATGCTAATCTGGACTTTCATGCTTTTTGTGTTTCAGATCTTATCCTTCCTGGCTCTAGAGAATGGAACTTCATGCTTCTTCAAGATCTCTTTAATCTATTTACAGTGTAGTGTATTGGGAGCATTCACCTACCTCAATCGATATCCTTGGATAAATGGAGCTGGGTTATTTCTCCTTTGGGGATTTTTTCTATTAATCAGCTCAAGAAGCTTCTATTCTTCTCGTAGGCAGAGTCTCCCCTTTTTCTGCTGAAGTGTGGCATAGGCTATGGGGTTTAAAGATCCAAGCTCGTCTTAAACATCTTCTTTGGAAGATTACTAGGAATATTCTTCCTTGTCATGGTAACATTGGAAGATTTGTAGCAGCTATAGCTACTGATTCTTGGTTTTGTCCCTTCAGCAAGTGCTCCCTTGAAACTCTTAATCATATTTTCCTGGAATGTTAGCTTGCTAGATTTCTTTGGAGATCTTCTTCTTAGCCCTTGAACTCTTCTTGCTTTGCTGATAGACCTATTTCTGATTGGACTTTGGCCATTCTTGATCCTGTGTCTTGGCTTTCTATTCCTAAGTGTGAGGTCTGGAAGTTCCAGCTCTTTGTTGTCCTTACTCTACATCTCATTTGGTTTTCCAGAAACAAATTGGTTCATGAAGCTATCATTCCAGTTCTAGATAAGTTCCTGCTGCAGCTCTGTTCGTCAGTTTCTCGCCATCTTTCAGCTTGGGAGGACACTGCTCTTCCTTCTCTGTAGGTTCCTCCTCTTTCAGGATGCTTTAAAGCAAATTTTGATGTGGCGGTCCGTGACTCCTTTTCGGTTGCAGCTACTGTTATTAGTGATTCTACTTGTTCTATTATCTTTGCTGCTACTCTAAAGTTGTTGGGTACTGATGCCTTCTTGGGTGAAGCAGCCGCTGTATCCTAGCCTCTCGGCTTGCTTGTTCTTCAGGCTTGGATAATATTTTTGTTGAAGAGGACTCTCTTTTAGTTATTCTTGCTTTAAATTCTTCTGCTTTATTTTCCTCTTGGAACTTTTGTAATTTAATTTCTGTTTTTTACTTAGTTTTAGATTCCTTTCAAAGCTGAAATGTTTTAAAAGTTTCTCGGAGTACCGATTATAGGGCACATTTTTTAGCTAAATGGGCCGCTTCCCATCTTGTTTTTGTAAGCATTCTTAAAGGATCTCTTATCCTTTCGTCTTTAGGGATTAAGAGTGGTAAAGATCCTCCTTTGTAGCCATTTTTCCCTCATTGAATTAAAAAAAAAAAAAAAACTCTGCCTATAAGCAAAAGTAGAATTCTAATCATGTGCCTCATGAACTTTATATTTACTTATAAAAAATCATGTTCCAGACATATCAATGCTTCTTCTACCAATTGGAAAAAAAAAAAAATGCTTCTTCTACAAATATTATCCAAGAGAAGACTTTGAAAAAATTACATCTAACTTTTTGCTAGAAATCCGAAAGGAAGATGAAAAAAAAGGAAAAAGGAAAGTACGTACATCTATTGATGCAGAAGCTCAAGTGCTTCTAACAAAGTGCGTCTAAACCTATTCACATCAACCTTCACATTTTGTCTGTCCATATACACTGATTTGAATGCTGCCCATCCTTGTTTCTTGATTGTAGAGGGATCGCTCAGAACGACATCGTCGAGGGGGTATTGTTGTATCAGACTGCTCTCTTCTTTGCTTATCTTATATTCCAAGTAATGTAAATTCATATCCTTTGAGGGCTCGCCATAGTAATATTTTGCCATCCATTCGAATCCTCCAAAGGGAACTACTTGGATGAAAATGGCATTCTTGGGAAGGAAAACCATGTTTGTCAGACCAGCTCCATGAACACCCATCAGCACATCACAAGAATTCACCAATTCTGAAAACTTTGAAACGTCCGTGGTTGCCTCTACAACATATACCTGTTAAAGTATTAATTGGAAGATTAATAGGGTATTTTTGGATGTTAATTTTTTTTTTACCTAACTCAATTCTTCTCAAAAATCAATATTTTCAATAACTCAAATTTATCAACTTAATACAAATTTATTCAACTAAACTCAAAAATTATATAAAAATTATATTTTTATTTAAAAAAATAAATTGAAGAAAAATATATATAAATATTGAGGGGCCACCCTCATCACATTTAGAGGTGGATCAACCACCCTATGGGGTGTTTGGCCACCCCAAACGTTTTGGAGGTGGCCGAGCCACCCCAAAGCAATTTTAGGATTGACTCAGCCACCCCCACACGTTTTGGGGTGGTTCGGCCACCCCTAGGAGTGGTACCACCTCACAATTTTTATTTTTATTTTTTATATTTTAAGAATTAAAATCTAGTTTTTTATTATATATTTTTTCAAATATATTCACCTGCTCAAATATTTTTTCTAAACCATTCAAACATAATTTCAATTTTTTTTTTCTCTCGGTATCCGTAAAATTAATAAAAATTTAAATAAAATCGAATAAAATTTGACACTCAAACAAATTAAATTTACTCATTAGTGACTCTATAATTCAAAAACAAAAGTTATAAGTTCGAATCCCAACTCCATAATTTATCTCTCATTTCAGTTAAATATTTTAAATGTTGAGTCTCACTTATTAAAAGGAGAATTTGAACTCACACCTCACATATGAAGGAAATTATTATTGTATTTGATTAAATGATTAAATTTACTATTTTCTATAAAATTAAACTTTTGAAACAAGATATTTAACAATACCTTGTAGCCCAAGCTTCTTGCCATTTTAGCGATTTCTCCTACGTTGGTAAAAGACCGAGTTCTCCTTCTTGAAATGATTAGAAGCCTGGGCGTTTTACGTTCATGACCGTCTCTGAGTTTGACTGCATTAGCTTTCTTTAACGAATATGTACTTCTTAAGAACTCTCTGAAGTCTTTCATGGAGTATGAATATTTTGATGGATCAATACTCAACTCTTTGAAATTTCGTTTAAGACCAACAACCACACGTGGGAAGCAATGCACTTCTTCTTCACTGTCGATGTCTATCAACTCATACCTGTCGCGTTAAGAACATAAATTAAATGATTCAATTTATTTTTTCTAATAAATCTAAGATTTTAAAATTAATGGTGATTTAATACGTATCAGGGCAAAGTAGAGGTTTTGAGCATTTTAATTAAATATTTTACATGTTAGGCTTTACTTATTAAGGGAGAGCTTGAGTCCACACATGAGAGAGAGTATTAAAATATAAATTAAGGTGTTTCGGCGTAAAATGTTTTTCGACATTTGGTGCGATCGAAAATGATGATCAATCTGTAAATATTTTCTGTTTTAACCAAAAAAACTTTTTTAATTTCTATAAAATGGTTTCTGTTTTTCAAAATCATAAACTATTTTTTGAGTTTGAACNAATTCTAATTTTTTTCTCTCAGTATCTGAGAAGTCAACAAAAAATTAAATAAAATTGAATAAAATTTACTCATTAGTAACTCTATAATTCAAAGATAGAAGTTATAAGTTCGAATTCCGATTTCATAATTTACCTCTCATTTTGATTAATTAAATATTCTAAATGTTGTGTCTCACTTATTAAAAAGAAAATTTGAATTCACACCTCACACGTGAAGGAAATTATTATCGTACTTAATTAAATGATTAAATTTATTTTTTATAAGTTTAAACTTTCAAAAATGGATATTTAACAATACCTTGTAGCCCAAGCTTCTTGCCATTTTAGCGATTTCTCCTACGTTGGTAAAAGACCGAGTTCTCCTTCTTGAAATGATTAGAAGCCTGGGCGTTTTACGTTCATGACCATCTCTGAGTTTGACTGCATTAGCTTTCTTTAACGAATATGTACTTCTTAAGAACTCTCTGAAGTCTTTCATGGAGTATGAATATTTTGATGGATCAATACTCAACTCTTTGAGATTTCGTTTAAGACCAACAACCACACGTGGGAAGCAATGCACTTCTTCTTCACTGTCAATGTCTATCAACTCATATCTGTCGCGTCAGAACATAGATTAAATTTAAGCTTTGGTTTAATACGTATAAGAGCAAAACAGAGCTTTTGAGAATTTCAATTAAATATTTTACATGTTGGGTTTCACCTAGTAAGATTAAGTTTGAACTCACACATAAGAAAGAGTATTAAAATATAAATTAAGGTGTTTTGGCATTTGGTGCGATCGAAAATAATGGTCATACCGTAAACATTTTTTGTTTGATCACCAGAAAAGGTTTTTTAGTTTCTATAAAATGGTTTTTATTTTTTAAAATTATAAATCATTTTTTGAGTTTGAGCTTCTACTACTCAAATAACAGGAGTTCACAAACCGTTTTTTACCGTCTCTCATTTTTTGTACGAACCAAACACCAAAAAAATATTAATAAAAAAAATATTTTAAGTCGAAACAAAACTAGCATAAATAAGTTTAGTGGTGATTTAAGAATACCTGGACAACTTCTTTAGGATTGCTTGGAACTTTGCAATCCACCAAGGTCTTCTGTTGGTAATGAGAAACTGAACTTCTCCATTGTATTGCCGAGAAGTTAAATACAGTGGAATAAGTATGTCCGAAAAATCGTGGAAATGGTTTCCTGCAAATCCTCCTTGAGAAAAAAGAATGGCTGGAACGCTGTGATTTTTGCTGCATTGAGGGATTTCCTCGTGACCCGATGCTAATTTTACCGACCATTCTCTAACATAACTCATTGCCGTCCGGTCACCTTTCCGGGCATAAGGTCTTATACTCCATGAGTTGTTTTTCCCTGTAGCCAAGATGCTGATTTGAGATGAAACAAGGGAAATGGAGGATGAATTTCCGTGAATCCTTACATCCCCGTTGATTTCGCAAATATCTCCTCCAGCTTCCATATCATTGCACAGAGGCTCCATTTTGTTTACCATATGCTCGGTTTTCTTTGTCATAGGCTCCGTTTTCTTTGTTACAGGCTCCGTTTTCTCTCTCACAGGTTCACTTTTCTCTGTCACGATTTCTACAGCTGAAAATGAAAAACCAAAATGAATTTTAGTCAATCATAATTCAGGTCACCAGGCTATAAGCTTAGTTTTGTTACTCATTTTGTAATGTTCTTCTAAAGTTTAAAATTTCTCAATTTAGTGTATCGAACTTTTAATTTTTTTCAATCTCCTCCATCCGTTAGTATTTAACGGAAAATCCTAACGTGTCAAAATTTTTAAAATACCTTTATTTTTTAGATAAAAAAAAAAAAAATTACAAAGATTTAGGCATTGATCAGAATTTAAAAAAATTACAAAAATGCCATAACTGAATTTTTTTAAAAATTATATATATATAAATTTTGAACCAGGGTGCATGGGAGAGGGAGAGCTGCTTGCATCCCTGACTATCAGCATTTTGAAACCAGCACCCATAGACAGAAACAGTACAACATGTACTTACAACTCAAAACACATCAGTATAGCAAAGAAGTTACATTTTTCTTAAGGTGACCAAAAACTTGAGTATATTGAAGTTAATATAGATTCAAACATTTTCAAGTCCAAGTTTTCTATATTGTTTTTTGAAAATTCCAATGGTTAAAAGTAGAAGAACTGAGGACTTACAAACTGGGAGAGGACCCAAATAAGGCTTAAGAACAGTGCAGAAGCTCAATGCAATGAGGAAGCAGCCAAGAAAAGCCACATATCGCAATCTTTTCTGCTCATTCTTACTAAAGCTTCTGGCAAGGAGATCATCGTACATCATTTTGGCAGCTAAGCACAGAGACCCTTGATCAGGCTTTATCAATTTTTGAAGAAAATAATCATCCTATAAGAATCAGTTTCTGAAGTTTGAGTGGACGGCAGATAAAGATTTTAATGCCATATTTAGTTGACAATTGGAAGAGGTTGAGGTGCAATTTTTTTATCAAATTGTTGCTCCCCACGAAGTTGTTAGCTCTAGGGAAATTTTTATAAAAAAACCAAAGAAATCGG
This sequence comes from Betula pendula, assembly GCA_900184695.1. Lineage (NCBI taxonomy): Eukaryota > Viridiplantae > Streptophyta > Magnoliopsida > Fagales > Betulaceae > Betula > Betula pendula. The sequence continues at coordinate 7,069 of FXXK01000994.1, forward strand.
ATGAAAGAGACCCTCTGGTTGACCGTTGAGACAAACAGCTTTTTTTCATGATTGCTTTAGGTGATATTTCTTGCATATATTGAGAATGTAGTACGGTCGTGCATTCCATTTTGAAAGGCCTAGACCAACTAAACTTTGTAGAAAATTATGGATATTATAGTTAGTAACTTCAACAGTGATACGATAATGTCTCAAACTACACAAAAGGAGCAATGCATGAATCATCATAATTTAATCCACCATTATTACTTGTTTACCACATCTATACTTAATTGGCATAGAATTCTAGTCATGCTTTCAATTTTTGTACATAATTAAATGGATCTGGTCACAAATTAAGCTAAGCCAACCACAAGTCTGGTGAGCAATTGGTCAACTTTTCATGGTGAGTAGTGACATGTATGGCATTTTTTTAAACGAAATTTAGGCTTAAAGAAAAAGGATTTTTCTTACTTTTTAATGTTTTGTGCGGTGTTAAATATTGGTAAACCTAAAACCGTTTACAATTAACCAAATAAAAATAACCTTCATCATGAGGCATTAATGGGTTTACTCTTTTTTCATTGCTATCCCACACTTTTGGATGGGCTATTGTGAAACAGCCCCCTTATGGAGCCTACTTGTCCGAACAGGCCTTAGGTTGCCTGAATACAAGGTAGGTAGGCCCCATAAGGGCTCTCTCACAATTGTTTGCCCAAATTGCAAATAATATAAACAAACAATTACGCTAAATCTCAAACCCACCATCAAATACCTTATATTTTCTCACTCTTTTCCTCTACCGCTCCTCTTTGTTGGAAGTTTCACATCGTTGGAGTTTCTCATGTATGTATTCCTTATAAGGCTATAACATCTCTCACTTTACAAGGCGTCTGTAGGTGTAATTTGTAGTTGGACGGTTGTGGCTTTGGTGGCGTTGTTAATGTTTGGGTGTTGTGGTTTAGCTAGGTTTTCATTTTGGTCTTATATATGAGGAGGTCACATCAATATTGTTGATAGAGTTTTGAGTGTATAAGAGTTCAAATTAGTTGTTGTTTCTCTAGCTTGTGGTTGCTTGGTGGATTGATAACTCCTATGTTTCAGTTGTGACTGCCAATTGGGGGTGATGATATTGGAAGTACATTCTGGCCATTTGTTGTGAATTTTAGGGTGTGTTGATCTCGGTTGGTTCACTGGGTTGGGGGATTTGCAATTGTTGTTTAAGATTTTGGTGTTTCTCGGTAGTGGCTGATCGTGGTGGTTCGGGGTTTTCTTGTGGTTATGTCGGATTGTGTTTTTGATTTGCTGTGGGTTTAATTTTGGTTGAATTAGAATTGGAGTATTTATGATCCTAGTTGATGGGTTTCTTTGGGCCGGTCTTGTTGATTTGGGGCAGTTCCCTGTTTGTTGACCGATTGGTGAGGTTGAGGGCTTGAGGAAATTAGTTGATGGTTTTGATGGGTATGCGTTTAAATGCTAGGAATTTCTATGGTTTCGGAGTTTTAGCGACAGCTCCATCGAGTGATCAATGGTCAGGCAGAAAGCTATTTTGTCTAGTTTTGGGGTTTTTGCTCTAAGATAAGGTTTTAGATAAGACATTTCTAATTAAGGAATTTAGGTGACACGATTGTAGGATTTTGCATAAGAGTAATGATATATGTTATTTTTATGTTTCTCTTGTGTCCACCTAAAGTTGATGTGGCTTTCAAAATTATCATTGGATTCAAAATCCATTAGTGGTATATTACAATTCTAATGGTGATTTTAAAAATCACATAAGTTTTTTGTGGACACAAAGAAAATGTAGGAATGACATGTATCATTACTCTGTGTAAAAACTTCAAGGGATCGATCACGATAATAGGACAATACACAACGTTGAAGACCGAAAGGAGAGTTTGAGTTATCGAGGTAAGCAAGCTTTCCTTTTATACAAAGCTTTCAAAGAAAAACCTAGATTACCTTTTTAGTATTCCGAAAAAAAGTATGAAATAGTCTTATACATGGAATGTGTGACGTGGATTTTATTTATAGTTGCTGTCCTAAATTAATTATGCATGAATGTTTTAAGGATTACTTAGGTATATTAAAATGTGATATGATGTTACTTATGATAAAATTATGAAATGTGAAAGGGACTTCTAAATGAAGCCACCCTTAGGACGTGTGCGTGTGCATGTATGTGTGCGTGTGTGTGTAACTTTAAAACAATGCAACACACCCTTAGTTGATTTTTCAAGAAAATATTTTCCGCCAAAAACATTTTTGGCTTTTGACGCTCATGAAAAATCACATATATTTTTTATATTTTAAATCAATCATATTAACCTATAAAAATTAATTTTTATTCACAACTTAAAAAGATTAATATATTATATTAATAAAATCCCTAGACCACAACCAAAATATTAACAGACTCCCGTTGGACCACCGTTGGAACCTGGTTGGGGCGCTACCGAGACCTGGTCAAGACTCCGCCGAGACTCGGTCAAAATTCCGCCGAGACACCATCGGAACCCTATTAGGACCTCGTTGAGACCTCGTTGTAACACCGCTGTCCCCCCTCATTGACCCCGGCGATATCCTGGCGAGGTCCCAAAAGGTCTCGGCGGGTTATGATGGGTCCCAACAAGATCCCGGCGGTGTCACAACAGGGTCACAATCGGTTCTGATGGGGTCACGATGGGGTCCTGGCGGTGTCTTTATAGCGTCTTGACCGGGTCCTAGCAGTGTCCCGGCAATGTCCTAGTCAAATCCTGTCGTGACACCGCCGGGTCCCAATGATGTCCTGGTCGAGTCCTGTCGGGACCTCGTCGTGACACTGCCGGGTCCTGACGATGTCCTAGCCAGGTCTCGTCGGGACCTTGTCGTGACACCGCTGAGTCCAGACAATATCTCTGCAGAGTCCCGACCAGGTCTCAACAAGGTTACAACCGGGTCTCAACAGGGTCCCAACCGTGTCTCAATAGGGTCACGACTGTGTCCCGGCAGGGTCTTGACAGGGTACGGATTGGGTCCTAACGATGTCTCGGTAAGGTCCCGACCGTGTCCCGGTGAGGTCATGACGAGGTCTCGGCGATGTCCCGACCGTGTCCCGGCGAGGTCATGACTAGGTCTCGGCGATGTCCTGGCCGAGTCCCATTGGAACCTCTTCATGACACTGCCGGGTCTCGATGATGTCCTGGCAAGATCCCGACCATGTCCCAGCAGGGTCACGACTGTGTCCCGGAAGGGGGGGGGGTCACGACCGGGTCCCGAAGGGTTCCTGACTAGGTCTCAGCGATGTCCTGGCTGAGTCCTGTCGAGACCTTGCCGTGAAACCGCCGGGTCCCGACAATGTCCTGGCAAGGTCCCGACTAGGTCTCGGCGAGGTCTCGATTGTGTCCCGATGGGGTCACGACCGACTCCCGAGGCGTCTCGACCATGTCCCGACGAGGTGCCAATCAGGTCCTAGCGAGATGCTGGTTGGGTTCTAACGAGGTGCCAACTGGGCAGATTTCAGCAGGGTCTGGTGGTATTTTATTTGTGGTTCGGCGATTTGAGAATGAGAAACTCAAACTCGAAAAATGGTTTATAGTTTTAAAAAATGGAAAACATTTTACGGTAATTAGTAAATGTTTTCTAGTCAACAGAAAATGATTTCGGTTTGACCATGATTTTTCGCCCCACCAAACATTGGAAAATACAGAAAATCATTTTCTGCCGAAACAAACGAAACCTTAGTATTCTGATTTTGAGGACNACCTTACCGATAAAACCGCTGGGTCCCGACGATGTCCTAGCAAGGTCCCAACCAGGTCTCGGCGGGGTCTCGACTGTGTCCCGATGGGGTCACGACCGACTCCCGAGGGGTCTCGACCATGTCTCGACGAGGTCCCAATCAGGTCCTAGCGAGATGCTGGTTAGGTTCTAACGAGGTGCCGACCGGGCGTGTTTCGGCAGGGTCTGGTGGTATTTTAGTTATGGTTTGGCAATTTGAGAATAAGAAGTTCAAACTTGAAAAATGGTTTATAGTTTTAAAAAATGGAAAACATTTTATGGTGATTAGTAAAGGTTTTTTAGTCAACAGAAAATGATTTTGGTTTGACCACGATTTTTCGCCCCACCAAACATTGGAAAATACAGAAAATCATTTTCCGCCGAAACAAATGGAACCTTAGTATTCTAATTTTAAGGACTATAAGATCCCCTTGAGCCTTAGTATCCTGACTGAGTCCTGTCGAGACCTTGTCGTGACACCGCCGAGTCCCGACGATGTCCTAGCAAGGTCCCGACCAGGTCTCGACTATGTCCCGGTGGGGTCACGATCGAGTCCCGCAGGGTCTCGACCATGTCTTGGCAAGGTCCCAATCGGATCCTAGCGAGGTGCTGGTTGGGGTCTAACGAGGTGCCAACCGGGCGGGTTTCGGCGGGGTCTGGTAGTATTTTAGTTGTAGTTCGGCGATTTAAGAATGAGAAGCTCAAACTCAAAAAATGATTTATAGTTTTAAAAAATGGAAAACATTTTATGGTGATTAGTAAAGGTTTTCTAGTCAACAGAAAATGATTTCGGTTTGACCATGATTTTTCGCTCCACCAAACACTGAAAAATACGGAAAATTATTATTCGCCGAAACAAACGGAGCCTTAGTATTCTAATTTTGAGGACTATAAGATCCCTTGAGACTTCTTTATATGGTAAATAGGTTTAAGAGGCACTCGAAAGATAATTACCAATTAATTAATTTTTTAAAGCGTTATAGTAGCAACTTTAGGCTCTCCACTATGGACGCCTGTCATTTCCTATCGAAACAAGAAGATTGACTCGGCCCAACTTTGCTAATAAATTTTTGTTTTGTTCTTTCTTTAACAAAGGAAGCTTTTTTTTTTTTAAAATCAAACAAAACTTCATTTATTAAGAAGTATTCCGATTTATTGGGTGCACGAGATATTATGGACTCGTTTGATAATGTTTTTTGGGTGATGCTTTTTGTTTTTTGGNCGGTTTGACCATAATTTTTCACCCCACCAAACATTGAAAAATACAGAAAATCATTTTTCGCCGAAACAAACGGAACCTTAGTATTCTAATTTTGAGGACTATAAGATCCCTTGAGACTTATTTATATGATAAATAGGTCTAAAATGCGCTCGAAAGATGATTACTAATTAATTAATTTCTCGAAACGTTACAGTAGCGACTTTGGGCTTTCCACTATGGACGCCTGACATTTCCTACCGAAACAAGAAGATTGAATCAGCCCAACTTTGCTAATAAATTTTTGTTTTGTTGTTTCTTTAACAAAGGAAGCTTTTTTTTTTTTTAATCAAACAAAACTTCATTTATTAAGAAGTATTCCGATTTATTGGGTGCACGAGACATTATGGACTCGTTTGATAATGCTCTTTGAATGATGCTTTTTGTTTTTTTTAGTTTAAAAAATATTTGAAGTGACACAAAAGTGAAGATAATTTTAGGTGTTTTATGAGTATTTTGTATTTGAAATTTTTTATTAATATTTTTACTTTTTTGTCTAAACAAAAAATAAAAAACAAACTCAATGAGTATTATCAAGCGAGCCCTAATGTACTTACTTATAAGCAAAAGTAGAATTCTAATCATGGGCCTCATGAACTTTATATTTACTTATAAAAAATCATGTTCCAGGTACATATCAATGCTTCTTCTACAAATATTATCCGAGAGAAGACTTTCTACCAATTACATCTAACATTTTGCTAGAAAATCCGAAAGGAAAATGAAAAAATGAACAAGGAAAAAGTACGTACAACATCTATTGATGCAGAAGCTTAAGGGCTTCTAACAATGTGGGTCTAAACCTATTCACATCAACCTTTACATTTTGCCTGTCCAAATACACTGATTTGAATGCCTCCCATCCTTGTTTCTGGATTGTAGGGGGATCGCTCAGAACGACGTCGTCGTGGGGGTATTGTTGTATCAAAGTGCTCTCTTCTTTGCTTATCTTATATTCCAAGTAATGTAAATTCATATCCTTTGAGGGCTCGCCAAAGTCATATTTTCCCAGCCATTCGAATCCTCCAAAGGGAATTACTTGGATGAAAATGGCGTTCTTGGGAAGGAAAACAATGTTAGCCAGACCAGCTCCATGGACACCCATGAGCACATCACAAGAATTCACTATTTCTGAAAACTTTGAAACGTCCATGGTCGCCTCCGCAATATATACCTATTAAAATATTAATTAAATAATTAAATTTACTATTGGTGCTTTAGCATTGTGTCAAAGATAGAGGTTATAGGTTCAAATTTCGATTCTAGAATTCACTTTGCATTTTAATTAAAGATTTAAAATGTTAAGCCTCATTCATTAAAATGGGAATATGAGCCTAGACATGAAGGAGAATATTAAATGATTAAATTTAAATTTATACTTTGGGAAAACTTCACTTAACCCTTATGAATTTCAATCACATTTACAATTATCCTCCTAAACTTAAAAAAACTTTCAATTTAGTGTTTTTTATTTTTTTCAATTTCACCAATTCGTTAGGATTTTTAGTTAAATAATAACAAATGGGTGTCAAAAATCTCAAAATACTTTTTTTTTTTAAAGAAAAAAATTACAATGATTTAGGCATTGGTCAGAATTTAATGAAATTTACAAAAATACCAATACCTAAATCTTTGAAAAATTCTTATATATATATTTAAAAAATATGGGTATTTTAAAAATTTTGACGAGACTTTATGAAAAATCTTAACGGATAGGTGAAATTGAAAAAAATTAAAAGAAAAATATACTAAATTGACAATTTTTTAAGTTTAAGAGAGTAATTGTAAAGATGGCGACAATTCAAGAGGTTAAGTAAAGTTTTTCATTTCTCTTTTTTATTAGTTTAAGCTTTTAAACAAGTGGGTATTTAAAAATACCTTGTAGCCCAAACTTCTTGCCAATTTGGCGATTTGTCCTACGTTGGTAAAAGACCGTGTTCTCCTTCTTGAAATGATCAGAAGCCGGGGCTGTTTACGTTGACCATCTCTGAGTTTGACTGCATTAGCTTTCTTTAACGAATACGCACTTCTTAAGAACTCTCTGAAGTCTCTCATGGAGTACGAATATTTTGAAGAATCAATACTCATCTCTTTGAGATTTCGTTTAAGACCAACAACCACACGTGGGAAGCAATGCACTTCTTTTTCACTGTCTATGTCTATCAACTCATACCTGTCAGAATATGAATTAAATAATTAAATTCATCTATTTTTATAAATTTAAGTTTTTAAAATTAATGGTGATTTAATATAGTATCAGAGCAGAATAGAGATTCTAAGCATTTCAATTAAATATTTTAAATATTAGATCCCATTTAGTAAAAGAGGGTTTGAGCTCACACGTGAAGGAGAGTATTAAAATATAAATTAAGACTCCGTTTGTTTCGGCGTAAAATGTTTTTTTTTAAAATATTTTCTATACTTTTCAATGTTTGGTACCACTGAAAATGATTGTCAAACAGAAAATATTCTGATTTGACCCAAAAAGCTTATGGTTTTCTTTTATTAAAATCTCGAACTATTTTCCTAGTTTAAGCTGCTATTTCTCAAATCAAATGAGTTTGCTGGCCATTTTCCACCTTTCCTTACTTTTCCAACGAGTCAAACTCCAATTTCTTTTTTTTTTTAAAAAAAATTTATGTCCAAGCAAAATGAGCATAAATAATATTAATGGCGATTTAACAATACCTGGACAACTTCTTTAGGATTGCTTGGAACTTTGCAATCCACCAAGATCTTCTGTCGGTTATGAGAAACTGAACTTCTCCATTGTATTGCCGAGAAGTTAAATAGAGTGGAATAAGTATGTCCGTAAAATCGTGGAAATGGTTTCCTGCATATCCTCCTTGAGAAAAAAGAATGGCTGGAACGCTGTGATTTTTGCTGCATTGAGGGATTTCCTCGCCCGATACTAATTTTACTGACCATTCTCTAACCTGACTCATTGCCGTCCGGTCACTTTTCCGAGCATAAGGTCTTATTCTCCATGAGTTGTTTTTCCCGGCAGCCAAGATGCTCATTTGAGATGAAACAAGGGAAATGGAGGATGAATTTCCTTGAATCCTTACATCCTCGTTGATTTCGCAAATATCTCCTCCTGCTTCCACAACATTGCACAGTGGCTCCATTTTGTTTACCACATGTTCGGTTTTCTTTGTTACAGGCTTCGTTTTCTCTGTCACAGGTTCCGTTTTTTCTGTCGCAGGTTCCGTTTTTTTTGTCACAGGCTCCATTTTCTTTGTCACCGGCTCCGTTTTCTCTGTCACAGGTTCGGTTTTCTTTTTCACAGGCTCCGTTTTCTTTGTCACTGGCTCCATTTTCTCTGTCACGATTTCTGCTGCTGAAAATTGAAAACCAAAATGAATTTTAGTCGGTCATAATTCAGGTCACCGGGCTAAGCTTATTTTCAGTTTGTACTTACGTATGTACATACATTCATACATATAGGATAACTTCACTTATCCCTTGAATTGTTATCTATTTTGTAATATTTTTTAAAAATTTAAAACTTTTCAAATTTAGTATATTAAACCTTTTTTTTTTTTATATATAAATTTTCTCCTCGTTAAATCCTAACGGAAGGGTGTCAAAATTTCCAAAATAACTCTAATTTTTGAGAAAAAAAAAAATTATAAAGATTTAATGGAATTTACAAAAATACCTACTACCTACTTGAATCTTTGAAAAAAAAAAATTGGTATTTTAAGAATTTTGAAAGGATTTAACGAAAAATCCTAACAATGTGAAATTGAAAAAAAATTGAAAAGTCGATAGACTAAATTAAGAGATTATAAATTTTAAAAAATATCGTAAAATGAGTAATAATTCACGGGAGTAAGTGAAGACTATATTCAGTAAGAGGTGCTTTTCGCCATAAACTCTACTGAATGAGCCAGTCTTGTACTATATTTAGTTATGTTCTACTTGTAACATAAACTCTACTGAAGTCCTGACACAAGGATTTTCAGAAAGTTATGTTCTCTGACGTGTGAGCAGATGTCCAGACATAGTAGCTTGATTAGGCATGAAACCTTAATCATGTCCGGACATGTCTTTATGATGCATTTGCTTATAACAGATTGATCAAAGCTCACCCTTATAATTAGCTGTTTCCTGCGAGTTGCTTGTATTCTTTTCTGCTAAGTGAGGCGGGAGGCCCAGGGTGGGAGAGGGGGAGATGCTTGTATCCCTGACTATCAGCATTTTGAAACCAGCACCCACTGACAGCTTCAAGTTCACTGTAAAACCAAACACAACATAAGAGAAATTAAGAAAGAGTACAACACATCACTATAGCAAAGAAGTTACATTTTTATTAAGGTGACCAAAAACTTCAGTATATTGAAGTTAATATAGATTCAAACAGTTACATTTTTCTATATTGTTTTTTGAAAATTCCAATGGTTAAAAGTAGAAGAACAGAGGACTTACAAACTGGGAGAGGACCCAAATAAGGCTTAAGAACAGTGCAGAAGCTCAATACAATGAGGAAGCAGCCAAGAAAAGCTCCATATCGCAATCTTTTCTGCTCATGCTTACTAAAGCTTCTGGCAAGGAGATCATTGTACATCATTTTGGAAGCTAATTAGCACAGAGACCCTTGAAGTTTGAGTGGACGGCAGATGAAGATTTTAATGCCATATATAGTTGACAATTGGAGGAGGTTGAGGTACAATTTTCTATCAATTGTTGCTCCCACGTAGTTGTTAGCTCCATGGAAATTTTTTTTTAAAAAAAAAAACCCAAAGAAATCGGATGAAAGAGACCCTCTGGTTGACCGTTGAGACAAACATCTTTTTTCATATATGAGTGCTTTAGGTGATATTTCTTGCATATATTGAAAATGTACGACGGCCGTGGATTCCATTTTGAATGGTCTGGATCAACTAAACTTCGTAGAAAATCATGGATATTATAGTTATAAGTAACTTCAACAGTGATACGATAATGTCTCAAACTACACGAAGGAGCAATGCATTCATCTTCACCATTTAAGCCACCATTATTACTTGTTTACCGTGTATACGTGGCATAGAATGCTAATCGTGCTTTCAATTTTTGTACATAATTAAATAATGGATCTGGTCACAAATTAAGCTAAGCCAACCACAAGTCTGGTGAGCAATTGGTCAACTTTTCAAGGTTAGTAGTGAAGTGACAAGTATGGCATTTTTCTAAAGGAAATTTATGCTTAAAATATTTTCTCGTAAAAGGTTTTTATTTTTGAGAGTTTGGTGCGGTGATAAATATTAGTTAACCCGAAGATATTTACAATTAACTAAAGAAAATAACATTTATGAGGAGAAAAATGAGTTTACTCATTTTTTATAGCTATTCCCCACTTTCAGACGAGCTATTGTGAAAGAGCTCCTTATTGGGCTTGCCTGCTAGCTTGAGCAGGCTTCAGGCTGCCCGAACACCTGCTCAAATAGGTGAGCTCTACAAATACTTTATCATAATTGTTTGTCCAAATTACAAGTAATATGGACAGACAATTACGCTGAATCTCAATTCTACTACCGAAAGCCTTCTATTTTCTCACTTTCTTCCTTTGCAGCTCCTCAGATTATATGAATATATAAAAAGTATTTGTTGATTTTTTGTACGAGCCAAACGCCAAAAACATTTTACATCGAAATAAACCGGACATAAAAAAAATGTACAATAATTCCATATTATAATATCAACAAGGCCATCCCAGCTTGAAATGCATTTGAGTGATTGAAGGACTAAAGTAAGAATCAAACGGCGTTGTAGTAAGAAAATTATACCATGCACAAGAGGTTTAGCAATGTGTCTAAATGAAGTAATTTAGCCATGAAAGGAGGCAAATCAGGCAATGCTATGTACATTGAGTAGGTTGAAATGAGAGGTAAATTATAGAAATAGTGCTCGAACTCAGAGCTCACCGCATCGAGTTGTTGAGTTCTAACAGAAAATTGACTCAACAGGCCGAGTTGGAATAGTGAGAAATGTCGGCCATCCAAAAAAGTTGTATGGTAGAGTAGAGAAGGACATGTCAACAATCTTTGTCTCTATGTTGGTTGGAAGCATGATAGAAGGCTGGACGTGTTAGTATTTTAAATTTATTCTCTTTTTCAAGGATTACGTGTGTGCCACAAAATAATACTCTATGTTATTTAAGTGTTGGATATATAGCTCTCCAAAGGAAGAGTTGTTAATGGACTATTGCCACATGATTATAAAAATTAACTACCCTTGGACCGACACTATGCTGTGGTTGAGACAATATTACATTAATTAACACAATATTTCTTATGATTTTCAACATATATATTTTTTTTTAATTTATTCTCTCTTTCTCTCTCTTTGTGAGATATGGACAACTTCAAGCACCTAACCAAAATTCTATTGACTTTATTGTGTGAAGATTATAGACTATGAAAGATGTATCCATATACCACGCCAAGTCAATGTTAGGTAAAAGATGCATGAGCCTTGAACCTTATTTCTTCTTGGCCTACCTAAAATTTCAGAGAGCATACTCAGAGCAATGGCGCGCGGTTTATTTCTCTTGAAAATTTCACTCAAAGGGAATAAAAAAAATATTTTAATGCTTCATTTGTTTCGACGTATAATATTTTTCGTCGAAAAATATTTTTAGTGAAATTCCTAAAAATATTTTTTGACGTTTGATTCGTATAGAAAATGAGCGACGGTAAAAAACAAAACGGCCGACGACTACTGACAACCTTTGGTGGAGATCCGATGATTTAATAAGGAAAAGCTCAAATTTAAAAAATAATTTACGAAATTTAAAAATGTAAGCCATTTTCTGAAACTAAAGAATTTTTTTTTTGTCAAACGAAAAATAATATTGGTTTGATTATAATTTTTCGTCGTACCAAACACAGAAAAATACAAAATATATTTTACGATGAAACAAACGGAGTCTAAATGCCTCTTCTTCTTTTTTTGATATCAAGAATATCTCCAAGGTAGGGCTGCTTCGTATACCCATCTATGCTAGTTAAACCCAAGACCCATGCTTTGTACCCCTTTTTACATTGACTGGTTGAGTTATGGGCTACGCCTGGAGAGCTCCTAAGAACCAGTTTACACTTAGTACATTTCAAACTTAGGACCATAAAGAACACTCAAGAGTCTTAAACTTTCACCAACTGAGTCAACCCATTGGGGGCTTAACTGGCTCCTATTTTGTTAAGGTTTTTAATTTCCTTTGCTTCCAACCAAAATGCTGTTTTGTCTCCCCATTACAATAATAGAAATGACAAAATTAATTCCAAGCGTCTACCGCCTAAATTATATGCCTATGATTGAATCTTACGTGCGGGCGGGCCTCTTTGGAAAGTTCGGGGTGTTGCAGTTCTCATGTCACATCCTTCCCCCCACCATTTGAATTAAAAGAATTAATTATTATACTTAATCAAATCGGGTATGACATCATATAGCTAGATTATGAGAATATAATTAACTATGATTATTCCAACATTTGATTTGATAAAAAAGGGCAATGTGAAGTTCAAGCATCATCCATGGCCATAAAGATCGTAGGTTGGTTGGACCATTTGATTGTAAAAAAAGTGAGATTAATTAGCGAATGAAGGCAACAAGAAAAGACAAAGATATCATAAAATGATCATCTGCACATGGTCTCAGCCCTCGTGCTAGAAGTCTTTGAAGCCCCCAAGGTTGTACATAAAAAAAAAGTAGAGGTACCTTCACCTAATTCTCCTAAATTTTCAACATTTCTGTAATTACCTTTAAAAGTTTAAAAACTTTCAATTTAGCGTATCAAACTTTCAAGAAAAAACTTCACTTACCCCTTCTGAATTGTCACGGCTTTTGTAATGTCTTCCTCAAACTTCAAAACCTTTCAATTTAGTGTATTTAACTTTTAATTTTTTTTCAATGTCCCCCTTCCGTTAGGATTTTCTGTTAAATCCTAATAGTAGAGTGTTAAATTACCTAAATGCCCTTTATTTATTTTTTTTTTCAATTTTCAATTTTTTTTTTTTTAAAAAAGTGACCCACGGCAAGGTCTAATGTTGACCCCACTGTGGGTCTGGTGACCCACAACTAGGTCATGCTGGTGACCCATGGCCGTTGGGTCACAACCAGACTCATGGCTAGGTCATGACGTGACCCAGCATGGGTCACGACTAGACCCACGCTGGGTTACGACTAGACTCATGGCGGGGTCTATTGGTGACCTCGCCATGGGTCTAGCGACCCACGGCTAGGTCACGGTGTGACCCACATTGGGTTACGACCAAACCCACAGCGGGGTCTGGCGGTAACCCCACCGTGGGTCTTGTGACCTATGGCTATAGGTCACAAGGTGACCCAAACGTGGGTCACGACATGACCCACATTGGGTCACGTCGTGACTCACATGACCAAACCCACGAAGGGGTTTGGCGGTGACCCCACCGTGGGTTTGGTAACCCACCATGGGTCACAACATTTGGGTCAGACCCAAACCCATGATTTTTTTTTTTTAAAATAATTTTTTACTCAAAAGTAAGTGTAAATTTGTAAATTTTAAAAAAAGTTAGGAGTATAAAAGTCATTTCACTCATTTGACCGTTTGACTTGATAGAATTGGCTAACGGAAGAGGGATATTGAAAAGAGTTAAAAGTTGAATATAATAAATTGAGAGATTTAAAGTTTGAGGAGGACATTGCAAAAGCCGTGACAATTCAGGAGGGGTAAGTGAAGTTTCCTTAACTTTCAAATTTTTACAATCTCACCAATCCGTTAAGATTTTTCGTTAAATCTTATTGGAGGCCTTAAAAATTCTCAAAATAGCCCTATTTTTTTAGAGAAAAAAATTATTTAATTAAAGTACTTTTGTAATTTTATAATTTTTTTAGGTGTAAAAAAAGTCATTTTACCATTTGATCGTTTGATTTAACCTCAAATCCTAACGGGAGGCCGGGTGAGAATGTAAAAAATTAAAAGTTCAATACAGTAAGTTGAGAGTTTTAAGGCTTTCAAAGGGTAATTGTAAAATTGATGGAAGTTAAGTGAACTTACCCCTAAAAAATAATAAGACCATATAAAGTATTTATTTTAAGATGGGATCAGATTATATTAAGAGGTTTTGTCTATTCTTTTCTCTCTTCAATTTATTAAAGGTCCTGTTTATTTCTAAGTTTGACAGAAAAACTAGTACGAAGATTAAATTGAAATTGTGTGAAAATGATAGATTAGGTATAAATTTCTCCTTCTTTGTTTTTTTTTTTTTAAGGGTCTTCCCACAATTATTTTTTGAACAATCTATTTTGCTCTTGCGAAACTCCCATGGTAAAAGCCTGCAGCTATGAGTTTTGATGTAATTATAAATCCTAAGGTTATTAAACCTTATTAGGAGAATAAAGTAGTAGTAGTACTAGTGGAATGAAGTATATTCTTAGAAAGCCCCTATCATCCGGACCATCTGTAAAATGTGAGTTTTACAGCCACTAATAAGATGTTGACACCTCAGCAAAAAATATAATCTCACTATTAAATACTCTACACATGCATACACCGGATCAGCACCTTAAACCACCGGATCCTCCTACCTCCGTCGTACGCCGTCCCAAGCCACCGCTGCATGCTGTTCCCAAGCCACCGCAGTTGGCGGCAGGCGCTCAACACGCACGGCAGACTCGCAGCCACCATCATCAACCTGGCCGCGCGGTGCGGCTTAGTCTGGCCGCGTGGCCAGTGTCTGCAGTGTGTCGCGGAAACAGTCCCGTCGGCTGTTGGATCTGGCCAGCGCCGCCGCTGCGTTGCGGCTTGATCTAGCCGCGCACAGCGCGGTTTGGTTGGCCAGCCGCCGCGCAGCGGTCTTGCAGGCTAGCCGCAAGCAGCGGTCTTGCAGGCTAGCCACGCGCTGCGGCCTGGATGGCCGAGTGCAGCGATCTGGCCAGCGGCTGTGCTCCGCAGCTGCATCTGACGCAGGCGGCTGCACGCCGCGACCGGATCTGCCGCGCCCACCTGGCCCTACGCCGTGAATCTGGTGTGTGTGGCGGCACACAAGCCGCCGCTGGGTTCAGCGTGTAGCACGCCCTTGCTGTCGCATGCTGCGGCCGGATCTCGCCGGCGATGGGTTGCGGCCTTCTCTTCCACCAACGGCGAACTTCTCTGGCCGCGCGTTGAGCGGCTGCCGCCAACTGCGGTGGTTCGAGAACGGCGTGAGGCGGAGGAAGGTAGATCCAGTAGTTTAAGGGTGATGATCCGGTGTATGCATGTGTAGAATATTTCATGGTGAGATTATGCTTTTTGCTGAGGTGTCAACATTTTATTGGTGGCTGTAAAATCCACCTTTTACAGATGATCCAGTTTGAAGGTTTTCCCATATTTTCTTATGTTAAGAATCAGTAAGAATCCAGTATGGTTATGGGTTAGGAGTCTCCTAACTATCAGTCATTTTTTAATTAAAAAAAATCAAATAAAAAAAATCAAATTTTGTATGTTTATTTATTTTTAAATTTTAATTAATTTTTTTAAAAGAAAATATGAGTATTTTTGGAAGAATAACAGGAAAGTGGCTTCATTACAACAAATTGTAGTATCATACCTGTTAATTCAAAGGTTTTTTTTTTTTTTTTTTTTTTTAAAAAAAGAGTAATATTTGTGTATCTACTTCATGTCCTTCTTAAGGTCCTTCTAGTACACATGGACTAACTTTTTTTTTTTTAAACAAAAGTTGAGGCCTACTTGTTCTTCCCAAAATATGAAAAAGTTAGTTCATGTGTAATAAAAGGACTCCACGAAAGACATAAAATAGATGCACAAGGATTACTCATAAAAAAAAAATGACTGATAGTTTAATCCTTATTGTTATCTATTTGTGTTAGTTAAGAACTACTATTTTTCATTCTCCTATTCAACTTTTTTAAAAATTAACCATTAAATTTGTAGAACCCACCCACATATAATTAATTTTTAAAAAAGTTAAAGATGAGAACGATAGGAGAAGGATGTTTAAACTTTCTCATGTTAGTTATCTACATCATTAGGGATCACTGTATTTAATTAAATAACAATTGCTGATGGAATAAAGTATATATGACTGATATTATTTTCTAATATAGAGTCGGAGGTTTGGGCTATATATATATCCTTTTTCCTAGTTGATTCACGTCAACCTTTCTGTCACATGGCATAATGTGAGAAAATTATGAAACATATAGCAGAAAATGTCGTCGTCTAAAACGTCATCGTTCATAGAAACTCCACAACAGGCTTTCTTTGTGGCAAATGGCCCATGTGTAAGAGTTGTAGTTGGGATTTCATAATAAAAAACCTAGTTGGGTCTAACATGTACTCTACTTGGCCGGCCCTCTCTATTTTGTAACTTTCCTTGCAAGGCTTTTCATCTTTTTCCAAAGCTCTCCGGTTCCACTTTAAAACATGCTCATGGTGTCGGTCGTTCCGACTGAAAATGCAAAAGGAAGCCTCCCTTCAACGGCTACCAACTTTTTTTATTTATTTTTGATTTATTTTTATTCAAGAGGGAGGGGGGGGGGGGGTTGGAACTGGGAAGGGGGAAAGGGGACAACAGCTGCCAACTTGTTTGCTGATGTTGACTGCTGATTTGAAAAACCGTAGGGGGAAATTAAGGGTACTATTCAATATTGTTAAAGTATTGATTAAATAATTAAATTTACTTCTTTTTATTAGTTTAAGTTTTTGGGACAAATAGTAATCTAACATGGTATCAGAGCCAAAGGTCCTGAGTTCGAACATTGACTTCGTCATTTCACCCCCCATTTCAATTAAATATTTCACGTGTTGGGCCTCACCTATTAAAATGAAGTTTGAGCCCACACGTGAGGGGGAGTGTTAAAATATTGATTAAATGATTAAATTTACCTCTTCCTATTAGTTTAAGCTTTTGGAACAAATGATAATTTAACAAATATTATTTAGTTGGTGTACAAAGTTTATATATACCATGTCCCTTGATATCACAAAAAATTTGTAAGGATTTCTGTTGCTGGGGTTTTCTATTTCGAATCAAAAGCAAGCTTGAAAAAAAAACAAAAAGAATTTCTAGCTAGATAGCATAGTATCACAATTAAGAAAACTGAGTAATGCAAGAAGATTTTTTTGTGTCTTTTAGTGTCTGTCTAAGAATGATGTAATTTTTAAAATCACAATTTAGTTTATGGTTGATCAATATTAAATTTTAATTAAATTGTAATTTTAATTAAAAGTTACCTTATTCTTGAAATGACACGAGAAAGACTTTTAAAAATTACTCGGAAAAAAGGGATTACAAGGCAAAGAACTTGGAGGGGTAGACTCTCCAATAACAAACCCAACGAAAAAGACAATGCGGAAAAAAGAAACAACAAATAAAAAATATGTCCATTAATAATCTCAAATGAGCCATAAATGATCCAATCTTTTGTAAGGGCTACATAATGCAGTAACAGTAGGCAAAGGGGCACAATGAGGATCACGAACCTGGATCGAAACATCCCTCAACCTTTTCGGATGGGACAGGAATTAACCACATAGCCTGTTTTGGTCAGGTATTCTACTTTTCAATTTAATCTTTTTGAAGGGCATACATGTCTGACTCGAATAAAATTACAGATCCAATGCTGCTACAAAATAAGCGTTTCTAGGTCGTGTTAGGTACTTAGGTCGGTTGCTTATTTGAACGTCAAAGAGTTGTTATATACATGTCTCCTTCCAAAGAGGCAACCGTGTTTATTGTCAGCCATGGGATAATTATAACTGAACAGGAATCACTTTATTTTATTTTATTTTATTTTTCTAGCAAAGAAAGAAACACAAAGCAAAGAAAAACAAATTAAGCACCAAACAAAAAACAAAAACAAAACATATGGGAAAACTAGCTAAAGGGGTTAATATCTCTAATAGGAACAATCACGACGGAGAGCAGAGAGAAAATGGGAATGTTTTCATCAATGATGATAGCGGCGGCCTGTTGGAAATGAATCCCAACAAGTAGCAGCTCCCATTGAAAATGTCCCATGGATAATCACATCACAATTGATATTTCAGAATCATGCTTTTGCTACAATTCTATGGTTCATTTTTTTGCTTACTGGCTCTGTTGTCAAAAGAATTGTTATCGCCTTGGGTTTGTGGTCTAACTAGCAGGCAATTTTTTGACAGCAGAACCGAATGATCTGCATATACAATTCTTAAACATATCTTTTAAATGTTTGGAAAACTAGTGGGACAATTCGACACGTTGGCTTTCCAAAGTGACGTTAAAGCATTTTTAAGATATATATATATATATTTATTTATTTTGGGTTTGAAAATGTTTTAAATAAAATGCATTAAAGGGCATTAAATGAAAAGAGTTCCGCATTGAAAAAAAGAGAAAGTGATGTTGGCATTTATAAGGCCCAACACTTCAAACATTTGGTTTAAAGCAATGCTTGGCTGTATGCACTTGTGTTTATATTTTGCACCGTACCCACACGCATATGGCAGTAGGTTGTAGGGCACTCGTGGTGCCTTGATGACACACTTAGCTCGGAGCAATGGTTTGATCTAGACATAAGATGTTTCTAAAGTTTGAATTTACTGGATCATTAGTAAAGTTAATAGATTTAGTTTTTGTGCAAAATGCAACTAAACAAGAAAAGTATTTTGGCTCTATTGTCTCCTGAAAAAATATATGTAGTAACCCTTTGCATACTATTTCTAATGGGGGCAGATACTTTCTTAAGGAAAGTGGTGTTGTAACGCATCTTATGAGTATTTTGTTTTCCTGTTTTATTTATTATTTTTTTAACAAGTGGTTTATACTAAAAATGCATGAAAATTCATATTCCAAAAGTCAAATTCATGCTCTAGTGTTTACCTAATTACATAAAAATTACCTTGAGGTCACTGTACCACCTCTTTTGAATATAAAAGTTACCTTCTAACCATTTTTTTTTTTTTTTGGAGAAGGTTACCTTATAACTTGCCCATATGTTTTTGTACCATTGATTTCCTAGTGCAAATAATTTGAAGGCAAATGGATTTGGGCCAAGTATATAAGGACATGTTTATACCAAGATCCAGCAGGCCCAAAGATCCTCAAGATTTTTCATAAAACAAGCAAATTGACGAGAAAGTTGTACATTGGTACCCAACTTCAAATTTTTTTACTAAGGTTAGTTGTTTTTGATACCCGACCAGGTCAGCCCATTGCGGCAAAAGATCTTTTAAAGAATTGTGAGGGCAATGTGTATGCGAGTCTCATATCGAACAGAGTATTAAGTCAATCCGGGCTATATAAGAACTGCGATTCTTAATTTTTATTGGACTAAGTTGGGGCATTTTTTTTTTAATTAAATGCTTTATTGCCCCCCCCCCCCCCCCCCCCCCCCCCTTGGACAGTAGAATGGAGAGTAGAACTCATTATGAGAAATTTTGTCCTAAAAGAAGAGATTGGTAAGCTACTAATGACACTAAAGTTGGGAGAAGGGATTAATGTGGCAGTTAAATGACTTTTTAACTTCTAAAATAAGTAGATGGGAGGGTAGAACCCCATTTGGCCTCATTTGGCTCATTTGGCTAAAGGCGGGTCGCCTCAGCACTCCTTTCAGCATTTTGTTTTTTAAAAAAGATATATTAGTTTTTTAGGGTTTTTTTTTTTTTTTTTTAAAAAAAAACAATTGCTTTATTAAGGGTATTTTTGTCATTTGGGGTACATTACAAATTTTTGGTAGTATGGACGACATTGTTGCAATCTTTAGTTTGAGAATATTACAAATTGTGTGTTAATTTGAAAGAAATATGTGTACTTTTTTTAAAAAAAATAATTGGGAGGGTCTCTCTTAATTTTCTCATATTTTGAAAAAATAATTCTATTTAATAGCCTCATATATAATTGTCATGTAATTGGGTGACATAGTAATAAAAATAACTATTGGATAAGCACTTATAAATTTAAAAATATAATATGCTAATTAAAGAGCTGATTTTTACTTCTACCTCATCCATTTGTATAACAGTTTTACGGAAAAATAAATAGAATTACACATTTTTAAATAAGAACATGCCATTTGTTAAAGAAAGCATCTAAATGTCTAAAAAAATAAAAGAGAAATGTTACATTTTCAATTTTTTTATCCAACTCCATTATATTTTGTATATGTGGATAAAGATGGGCTCCACAAATGTAAACTAAAACTATTTAAAAAACTTTGTATATGGGGCCATCTTTATCCACATATATAAAGTTGAATGAAGTTTGATAAAAAAGTTGGAGCATAACTTTTATAAGGTATTGGCACAAACCAAGACTTTTATGCCCTCCAATTAGAGCTTGACATATCAACCTAAAACAAAAAAGCCAAATAATATCAAAACACTGTGTCACACCTCCTCAATTCCTCATATACGTAAAAAGACCCTTCGTAACCTCTTCTCTCTCACGCATGTAGCATTATTTAAAAAAAGAAAAAAAAAACCAACTCACTCATCTCAAAAAAAGAGATTGCTAAAACCGCCTAGTCCTCTCCTTTCTCTTTTTCTCTGCTGCATTTTCTTCTCTTTTCTCCATAATCTACAAGCAAAACCAGAACACCACAATCATCTGACTCTGTCAACCATCTCATATCTCACGGCAAAAAATACATTCATCACAACTTCCCCACAAACCATAAAGTACCTATTTTGAGGGACAGTTTTGGATAGTCTTGGAAAGCGTAAAGTGGCGAGGACATCGCCGGGGAAGAAGGCGACGCCGGCTAGAAATCGTCCTCTGCCCCCCACATTTTTTCACCATTCCTCCCCTGTTACAAAAAATGATGTGGCATGGAATCTGTACAGCTTCTCTCTGCTTCCCTTTCGCTGTGAGAGTTCCAACATGGGTTGGTTTGAATGAGAGACCCACTTGTATTGGCTTATCAATGGTAGCCTCGGAGGGAGCTCAGGAGGTAGTTAACAGACGGTCACTTTTTTGCACCTATTCTCACACACCCTCATGTGAAATGGGTGACATGCGAGCGCGCGGTTGGTTGTGGAATATAATTTTTAGGAAAATGCTTAAACATCTAATAGAAATCCTTCTAGGGGATCAACTAGTATTTTTTTTTATTATTTTAAATCAAATGGGGTCCACCTCTTCAAATGAAGAGGTGGGCCCCACTTGATTTTAAAAATAAAAAAATGCTAGTTGATCTCCTAGAAGGATTCCTAGTAGATGTTCTAGCACTCCTCTAATTTTTAACAGGTGTGATAAAATGGGAGGAAATGGAACTATGGAAGGTTTTAAATCGGGGGGAGCCACTCCCAAAATAATTAGCCGGGCTACATAATATACCCAATTTTATTGGATTGATGCCTTTGTTTAAAAAAAGAAAAATAAATAAAGTAATGTTATATGTCATACCTCTATTTTACTATAATTTTACTATACTGATTTGATATTGTTAATTTATTATTATTTTCTTTTTCTTTTAACAATAGATGATTCATTGGTAAATTGACGGTGACACCTCGGGTGGAGCTACATGGTGGCCACTATATATATATACATGGTGGCCACTATATATATATATAGTTTTAGAAAAAGTATCCCTATAATTCCTCAAAATTTTAAATTTTGACCCAACCCAAAATTTAAATTATTTTAGTTTTCCCTCCCCCCCGCCCCCCCCAAACTTTAAATGTTAATTCTGTCCCTGAGTGACATGTCAGTATAGTGGGATAGTAATAGAGACAGAACTACCCTTAGCCTTAGAGCGTTCCGAATCCCTCCAAAATTCAAAAAATATCACAAAATTTTTAAAATTTATTCAAAAATTTAGGTATTTTTATGAAATGAACCCCCAAAATTAATTTTTACTCCAAAAAAATTTATTTATTTTTTATTTTTGTTCCCTCTCTCCAAAAATTTTAGTTCTGCACGTGGTATTTAACATTACTAAAAAAAAATAAAAATTTAGAAGCCTATAAACACAACTACATACGTAAGGGTGAGATATAGATATAGTAGCAGTCTGGCAGAGGATCCTAATAGTAAAAATCAATTATAAATGAATATTTGGTGGAGATATGCAATATTTGAATCTCCCCAATTTATGATTGATATTGGGCTTAGTTATGGCCTTAAAGGCCCATGATATAATTTCGACGACCATAATCCTGAAATAGTCATCTTTTTCAGTCGGTCCAAACTTGCAGAAATGAAGGCATGAATTTTCATGTCCAACGGCCATTATCATGATTGATGCCAGCACTGCATTAACTTCCCAGATTTCTGATTAGGGCCGAGATTTGTGGAGAAGGCTCAGCTTAATCCTCTATACTTCGTTCCACAAGTTTAAATGATATGTGAAAAATGTATAATTTTTCCACTTTCTAATAGAAAAGGTAAAGGTTAAAACTTTAATATAGGAAAAACAGGAAATATTGAATCTAATAAATAAAAAGTTGGAAAGCCACAAATTCTAATCTTAAAAATTACTATCCACAGAGAATTAGACAAAATCTATAAATTAAGTCCACTTACAAATGATTAAAATGAAATAAAATTTTATATGAAATTCTCACGGGCTGAATATTGCTAATAAATAAATAAATAAAAGACAATAAAACGAACAGTACGAGAAGATTTGATGCCAAATTCATGTGCATCAACAGCATCTCAACCTTTTCTAAGCAACCTATATTTGAATGACCCAAGAACACCAGAAATGATAACCCAATGGATTAAAAAACCTATAATAAGGGTTCAGGTCAAAACAGATGGGCCGGTTGGGCCGACCCATTGATCAGCCCAGTTAAGTAGTCACATCTTCTTTTTCAAAAAACAATTTATGAGGAAGAGTGGACAAAATATATTGGAATGAGTCGTTTATGCCTGACTGTGTCTTTACTGTCTTAGACCACTAACAGTAATTTTTTTTTAGATTTTTTTTAATTTAGAGAATTAATCTATTTTTTTATTTTTTATTTAAATAAATTTCACTATAATTTTCTTTACCCTTTTCGTATATTGTTGAAATATTTTTTCAAATAAATGCTAGAAGAAATAGAAAGCCATTTAAATATTATTTTAAATAAATATTAGGCAAAAAAAAAAGGAGGGAGAAAGATATTTTCATATTGAAATTATGTTAAGGAAAACAAAAGTAGTATCCTAAATTTAAGGTAGCATTATTGGTTCCTTTGGTGTTGTCTTGATTTAGGGAATGTAATAGCTTTTTTTTTTTTTTTCCTATTTCATATTGTAATTGTAAATTGTAATGGATAAATGGAAATGATGGATTGAATGGGTTGATGAATACGAATAAAATGTAATTTATTTGTATGTAAAAGGATTGAGCGTTTCGAAGAAGCATGGTCTTTAAAGTTTTTTTTTTTTTGCTTGGTCCTCCTAAAGGTACAAAGGAAAGCAAAATACACTTTGTAATATCTTCCCATAATCTTTATTACGCCATTGGGCCTCCCATTTTTTTTTTTTGTTTTTTTTTGCCCTCCTTTATGAGACCCGATCGTTGCTACAACCTGACCCCTTCTAACCGTTAAGAGAAAGGCTCAACCTCCTAACTCACACTACTAGTTACTATATATCCGCTTATAATAATTATTGGAGGGGATCTAATTTTATAAGGTTTTTTAAGGTTTTATTTATAAAAAATGAAATGAATTTAGAGAAACTGCTGTGTTACGAGAGAATCGGAGAAACAATCCAATTAAGTGATATTGAATTCAATCAAAACACCACCACTTTGTTGGAAATTAAACTCATGTGTTTCAGACAGTCCCATTTAAAAAACTCATACACATTGAAATGTAACATGTGTCCAATCAAATAGCACGCCATTGGATAACCAAAGACATGAAATTGATTTTGCCATATATCAAGTTTTAGAAGTGTGGGAGACTTTTAATCATCTCAGTCTAGCTACTTACTACCTTAAGTATCTAAAATGAACTGGTGATTTTTTATAAGACAAAATATGGAATACTACTCTCTATATTTAGTTCTACGATTTTGATAAGATTCTTTATGAGAGGAAAAGAGTAATATTGATATACGATTAAATTATTATTATTACATTATTATTTTGTAGCAAAGTTGAAAATGGAATAAAGTAGATGATACCTTAAATTTCTTATAACTTTTGGTAAAAGAGTTTTAGTTAGAATAAATTTTCATTTTCATTTTCATAAAAAATGTTAAAAGACTTTTGAATTAATAATGTTTATCACCACTTATCTCATAAGTTCGGAATATGATCCTCTTTACTTCATTTGAAATAGAGAGGAACCTGTTAGTACATTTTTAGGGGCAAAATTGTGAAATGGAGAGGATCCTTCTCCCATAAGTTCATCCAATACGGTGAAATATTTAATAAGTAATGTTACACACACTTCTACTTTTATACTCTTTAACGTGACTTTTAAAATTACTATTGGATCCAAATAAATTAGTATTAAATTTTGGATCCAATAATAATTTTAAAAGCCACGTAGGGAGTATGAGAGTGAGAGTGTGTGTAAAATTTATCATATTTAACTAAAATAAAAGGTGAATGATAGAGACAAAGGTCTGGACTCATGACTTTTACTTTGATATATACTATGTTAAATCAGCACTTATTTCCTAAGTTTAAATTCATAAAAAATAGTTGATATAATCATTTAATTAATATTTTAATAGATAAAATCTAAATAAAAAATTGGCAAATAACAAGGAGCCACACTTAAACTTGTAGTACCTATTATGCCAAGTTAAGAAGTGGAACAAACCAAATCAAACACTCCTACTATTTTGGATAGAATAGAATAAAAAAGATAGCACTCAAATCTCTTTGACCCATTAATCATGTGTGATCTCACGTATGACTAGTGGGTGATTATTCTTTTGCTCTAATTAAGACTTTATTGTTAGTTATTCTTTTGTTCTTATCTTGTTAAGCTAAGAGATTGTTATATAAGTGTCTATAAATAAATTTATATCCAATGACATTAATTAGGCTGTTTTACCAAATATAGTATGTGTTTTTATAGTACCCACATTGCCCCTGAGACGTGAGCAATATGTCGCCAATTTTAGATTATATTGCATATGGATTTAGATTAGATTGGATATATCATATATGACAAGTTTAATAATTTAAAACACTTAAAGCTTCTCATTCTACAGTAATATGGGTGAGTTTCCTCTCTAACAATAGCAAGTATTTTCAATTTTTCTTGGTCATCAATCAATTCACAAGGGGGGTATTTATGCAATGCTCTCTAGCATACAGGGGTGAAACTAGGTAGGGCTAATGCTTTTTAAAATTTTAAAATTACTCCTAAAATTTATGATTTTTTTTTAATGTAATATTCCCTTCGAAATTTACTTTTTAT
>FXXK01000994.1:36606-47317 GCA_900184695.1 Betula pendula
TGATTCTTGGTTGGATGTGATTGGTCACGAAAAATGTCTGCTTTTCTTGGTGAAAGTGAAAAACAGGGGCCAGAAAGTGAGTATTGTAAAAAAGGCTTTTTTTTTTTTTTACATAGTTTTATCCATCTCTTTTTTCCTCAATCGCCACAAAAGCAGAAAATAATTTTCTTGGATTTTTTTTTTCTCAGATAAAAAACCTAAAATTTCTGCATGATTTCACTTCTAATATGTCTTGTGACGTAGGGAGTGATAAATTACCATTTATTCTAAAAGTTAAGTTAATAGAAAAGAAAATTTTAATTATTTAATTAATATTTTAATATTCTTCATGTACATGTGAGGCCGGGCCAATATATAAAATATTTAATTGAAATGGGGTAAATTGTGGAGTTAAGATTCGATTTTATAACTTCTTATTTTGATACCATGGTAAATTACCGCTTAGAATAGGACAGATAAATTTAATTATTTAATTAATATTCTAATTAGGAGAAGTATTTTTAATTTATTTGAAACTCTTTTGAATGTGAAAAATTAGGGGGTTGTGAATTCGCTTTAACTAAATGTTCCTCCTTTTTTCTTTTGAATATCCTTTCAGTGGTCTGTAAATT
Source organism: Betula pendula (assembly GCA_900184695.1). Classification (NCBI taxonomy): domain Eukaryota; kingdom Viridiplantae; phylum Streptophyta; class Magnoliopsida; order Fagales; family Betulaceae; genus Betula; species Betula pendula. The sequence continues at coordinate 37,218 of FXXK01000994.1, forward strand.
TACTTCCAACTCCCATTGGTATATTAAAGCACCAGCTGTGAAATGGTAGTAATGGGCATCTCACTCTATACTCACCAGGAGATTTCCACAAAATATACGCTCCTAATTTCAACATCAAACCGACATCACTGTCTATTGCAGTATACCTGCCATTACTGACGAGTTGGCCTCCAGCGCGCAGCCTGACATAATGCACTGCTGATAGGGCGGATTGCATTCATCGTGTACATAAACCAAAATTTCATGCTACCCTCTTGGTACCAAGTCAAACTCTAGTCTATATTCTTCCCCTTTCATCCCTTTCCCCCCTTCTATTGAAGTTAAAAAAAAAACAACCTCTATTCTACATTGATTTTAGAAAAGAGTAAAGGCTTTAAACCAATTACTCCTTCTCGTGTCTCTTTAAGAATAATGTAAACTTTAAAATTATCAAAAACAATTGAACTCTGTGATCTGATCACCTATTCACCACATTTCCTGAATTTAAATTACTCAATTTTAAAAGTCGTATTATTCTTTCAGGGATACAAAAATGACCTTCTCAGAATTACTCTTTAGATAAATGTTCTTCGCATTTTACACGTCATCTCACGCTACATCTTCGCCAAAAATTGACACTTGGTTTCATCCCATCCTTCATCTTAAAATAAAAATGAAAAAAACAATGATTAGATGACAGCATGCTAAGTCAGGACAAAATATATACGAAATGAACATAAGAAATGTAAAGAAGTATTTCTCTTAATTTTAACATTTTCCACTATACGTGGAAGGAATCACATGCAAGTGGGTGTGTGTTCTGCCATATGTCACTCCTCATATGCAATGCGGAGCAATTAGGTGGAACCTAGACAATTTAAGTGTCGAGCGGACCCACACTTTTTGTTAGGAAGTGAAAAAGTTAATTTCGAAGGAAATATTACATTGTAACAAAAAAATCATAAATTTAAGAAGTAAATTTTCAATTTAAAAAGTATTAGCGCTAACCTACGTTCCAACCATGCGTATGCCAAAGAGCATTTCATATATAACCCTTGGTAAATTGATGATGACCACAAAAAAATTGAAAATGCTTGCTATTGTAAATTTGTTAGAAGAGGGAACTCCACCAGCTATTACTGTGGAATGAGAAGCTTTCGCGTGTTTTAAATTGTTAAACTTGTCAAATATGATGGGAAATGTCCTAGAAGTAGTACCCAAATCTTTCACTTTCTACATCTAAATAATTCTTATTATCATTGAATTTTAGGTTCCACACATACCGAAATCTACATAATTACTAAAATCCAATTAAACAATAGTTTAAATTGGAGGATGAGAAAGGATTTATCGATAGCTTTTCCAGCATAATTTCGATATGAATAATATTCAATCTAATCTAAATCCATGATCAATATAATCTAATAAAATGATGGCTACATAAAATTTGCTCACCGTCCAATGGGTCATGTGGGTACTATAAGTTAAAGCTGTGGCTCCTGTGTTATTTGCTATTTTTTATTTAGATTGTATTTATTAAAAAATATTAATTAATGATAAATCAAATTATTTTATACGATTTAAAATTACGAAACTGTAGTGCTGATTTACATAGTATCAGAAATCAAAGTAAAGTCATTGAGTCTGAATCTTGTCTCTATCATACTCATCTTTTATTTCAAATTAAATATATAAATTTTCCACCTCACTTTCATACTCCCTCAGTAGCTTATAAATTCTATTTGAGATCCAAAATTCCAAAACTTAAGCCCCAAAATTCATTTGAATCTAAATAAATAATATTTTAAAAGTCACATTAAAGAGTACTGAAAGTGAAAAGTGTGTATAGCATTACTCATTAAAAACCTATTATTTAATCACACTTTGAAAAATTACTGAAGTGCTCTATGTCGAACTTATCATGAGGGAGAAAGGATCATGCTTAGTCAAACCCCATTCTCTTTATACATCCAATTAAACTCCATATTGATTACCACATCATATAAAGAATGTACAAGTAACAATAGTTCCTCAGCACGTTATCATTTCGAGAATATCCTTGAACCCATATAAGCAAGTCGAATTCCTTATCTAATTGGCCGAAACATAGATTGTGTAAGAACCATAAGGAAGATGGATCCATTGTAACATTATGCAGAATCTTTCGAAACTCATTGATGCTGTGCTTTATATCCAATTATAATATATACTATATATGACAATGAAAATATGATTAATCTAAGCGTACATTAAGACATGTCTATCGTATTTACTCCACTATATGTGATATAGAAAATGAGCATAGGTATCATTTGAGAGTGTTATCTAACAAGATACTTCTTATCTTGTCAGTCTCCTATAATTCACTCCCTTATAAGTTTCGCGCGGTTTCTTTTTTGTTATGTATACTGAACAAATGGGATAAGAGACAAGTGCCATTGGATACCGAATCATATGGAGCAGTATCATGATACCTGCAGAGACCATGTTAAATTCTTTCTTGTAATACACCTAATCATCATCGTGGGCCACAGATCCATCATTATCGATGGCAAGAAATTAGCAAACCGCAACCGGACAATATGCGTGTTTCCATACCCCAGCTTATGCCTATGGTCTTCTGCAGTGCCTTATTAAATTCTTTACAAACACAAAACAATGTCTTTCATGATGCTAAGCTCTGAGTCACGGCTTTCTGCAACAATCCCTATATGCTTGAAACTGTTATCTTAAATCTGGACTTGACCTAGAGGTAGCTGCCTTGGCGAAATACCTCTCATATCTGGATCAATGTATTATTGTATGGTATCAGTATGTGAAGTTCTCTTCTTCATGTGTAAAAACCTGGACAGGTTTCTCAAAGGAGGCCTTGCACAATGTATTCACTTTTGTGAGACTTGCTATTCCTTCAGCTGCTATGGTCTGGTAATTTCTATTTCTTAGTGCTCTATATGGTTATTAGCAAGACAAAGAACAATTTCACATTTTCTTCTGTCTTCCTCAATCCTCACCGCCTTTGCTACATGGGAATTTATAAGTGAAATGTTAGGGATAACTTCACTTACCTACTCCGCATTATCACTCTTTTTACAATGTCCCTTCAAAGTTCAAACTTCTCAATTTAGTGTATCAAATTTTTAATTTTTTTCAATTTCACTCCGTTAGGTTTTTCTGTTAAATCCTTTCAAAATTTCTAAAATACCCGGTTTTATTTATATATATATATATATATTTTCAAAGATTCATGCATGGGTATATTTACAAATTCCGTTAAATTCTGATCGACGCTTAAATGCTTACATTTTTTTTTTTTCCTAAAAAAATGAGTATTTTGAAAATTTTGACGAGAGGGAAAATTGAAAAAGATTGAAAGTTCGATACACTAAATTAAGAGGTTTTTAACTTTGGGGGGATGTTGCAAAATGAATGACAATTCAAAGAGGATAAGTGAAGTTATCCCAAATGTTATTATTCTTTTCTCAATCACTATGATAAGGTATGTAAACACAAATTTTCAACTTTAAAGATCCTAATGCTCTGTTTGCTGTGATGTTTTACCATGATTTGAACAGCTTGGAAATGTGGTCATTTGAAATGATGGTTCTCCTATCTGGTCTTCTTTCTGATCCAAAGTTAGAAACTTCTGTGCTTTCTGTTAGGTTAGTTCTTAACTTTAATGATCTTTGTACCAAGGAGGGATATACTAATTCTGTTTGATGATTGTGAGATCCTGCTTAGACTTCTTCATTATTCTGTTTGAACTCACCCTACATATTATGTTCACACTTCTTCATTTTTATGTTTGCCAGTCTTAATACAGCTGCAACAGTTTGGATGATCCCGTTTGGACTCAGTTGTGCTGTAAGGTGAGTTGCTGAATTGATATAAAAGTCTATTTCTGATATCAAGGTCATAAATCTTATGGCAGTTTAAGCATTTTTATTTTTTTTATTTTTTATAAATTTTAAGCCATTTGGTTGGTGCCATCACAAAAATTTCGACAACTTTATTTCTAATTAATGCGACATATTCTAACCTTTGAGCTTAAAAAATTGTCATTTTGATTTTGGTCAAAAAGGAAATTGATACTCATATGCAGGTTTGGAATGTGTTCCCCTCTTTATTATTCTAATGAATGTGAAATATACTAACCATACCTTTTAATATGCACTGTTTTTCTTCTTTACAGTACTCGGGTCTCAAATGAATTAGGAGCTGGGCATCCTGAAACTGCACGCTTAGCAGTACGCGTGGTCTTTGTGACGGCAATCATTGAGGGTATATTGGTCGGATCAGTCCTGATATTGATACGCAACATTTGGGGCTATGCTTATAGCAATGAAGTAGAATTGATCAGATATGTAGCAATCATGATGCCAATTCTTGCAGTATCCAACTTTTTAGATGGCCTCCAGTGTGTTCTTTCAGGTTTTTCTAATTTTTCATACTTTAGTAAAATCCAAATTGACAATATAACCTGATTAAAAAAAAAAAAAAATCTTTAAGGCTCTTTGTCCATGGGAAAACATGGAAATAATCACCTTGGTAGGGTTTAGCAGTGAAGCAGGACTCCAGGTTGGCTGAAAGCAGCAACAATTACAATGATTGGTGTGCTTCTCTCCAATGTGGATATGTGCATTTTCTTCACCATCTACACCTTTCAAGGAAAAGCTTCTCTTGGAAAAATATGAAATCTACCAACTGTGACAAAGAAAAAGTTGTCGCTCTCTGAAAAGATTTTTCTCTCAAATATATCTGTTTTCCTGAAGCTTTAAGGGACTTTGCAGCGTTTTCCAAAATGTTTTGTGAACGTTATATATTGAAACTTTAGTTGATTAATTTGAAATTTACAATGTATAGGGTAGGATGTTAATTATCTCTTATATGTGTACATTTAGGCACTGCTAGAGGATGCGGTTGGCAGAAGATTGGTGCATATATCAATCTCGGTTCATACTATTTAATTGGAATTCCAGCTGGTGTTTTATTAGCTTTTGTCTTCCACATTGGAGGAAAGGTAAAAAATTTTATTCTTTTCTATGATAACCTTAAGCCCTTTGTCACATTCACTTAAATTGCAAGTGATTTTCATGTAATCTAAATCTTATATGTTAAAATACACTTGAATTTATAGGGGCTCTGGCTGGGGATCATATGTGCACTTGTAGTCCAAGTGTTATCACTTCTCATTGTTACCATACGTACAAACTGGGATCAAGAAGTACAATTCTAGCTCTCCCTCTTCTGCTTCTTCATGTTCTCTTTTATATTTTCTTCATTTTTCTCACTACATGTGTTATTCGTTCTTGTTTAGGCAAAGAAGGCTACAGACAGAGTCTTCGACTCGATAATTGCTGTGGAAATAATCTCTTGAAGCTGAAATGTGCCTACAACGAAGAAAATTTATTTGGCAGAAGAGGAATAAACCTTATAAAATTTTGGTATCATCGTTATTGCAACTTTCATGATATGCATTCCTACAAAATCAAGTTATAGATCTTCATAATCATTGGCAGATGTTGAGATCTAATGATGAGCTTGGCTAGTGGCTCATTGACAAAAACTTGGATTTGGCTAGGTGTTTTTTTAATGGTCAAGATTAAATTCCAAATTTTTAATGAGAAAGAGAGAGATAGTAAAATTAAATCTAGACCATTGAAAAAAGTACATCACATATTTTGTAGTTAGTTTACAGCACCTAAGCCAAATCTAAAAAACTTACTAAACTAAGTTCTCCAAATTTTATGTGTTGCGAGCCCTTTTTTTAAAGAGAAAAAGGACATGAAAATTGGAAAGGAGAAAAAATTGCTGGTTGTCAAATGGCATGGATGTTTTTGGTTTCTGCTGAATGGCATAACATGAACTTACTGAGAAGTGAGAAATGCTTTTGCTTGCCAACTTAAAAATTAATAAAATTATTATTCATGCATATAGTAAGTTTATTTCCAGCTTATAATTTTTAATATGTGATTTGTTGTCTTAACTATTTACAATAGTTTCAAATATGGTCTATTAATTAAAGTGTGTGTGTGTTTTTTTTTTTGGCAAGAGAGTTTGTGCATGAGTTTCTTCCGCATTTTATTTTTATAATTAATGAGGAAAATAGAATTCAATTCATGTTTTTTAGTGAGATACGACATTTGCCAAGTGTTGCTCGCTAGTGAGGTATGGTCCTAGCAAAGTGGTAACGCTGAATTTCTTGCCCCTCCTAGCATGCTGTGATTGTTTTCGGACATCGTGTAGTTTTATCTGCTCATTGGCAGGCTAAGAACATTGTAGGATTCTTTTTTGGGAGGGAATAATAGGATAGTTAGGATGAGGTAGCAAAGCAGTTATTTTCTACGTCATGTCTTCCATTGCCATTTGAGCAGTTGGCTAGTTGGTATGCTTGGCCCATCGACCATCAGGATCCATGGCTTAGACTCGATTGCCCAGCCTAGGTCTAATTCTCGGCTTGGGGTTAATCGGGTGGATGCTCGGTCTATCAGTTGCCCCCCAAACCTTTTGTCGGAGTTGGTCCCCCTTTGTCGTTGGTGACCAAGCCAATGCAGAGACTCCAAGCTCCAGTGAGTCGTAGTTTGCTGTGGCTCATGCTCGGACACAGCCCTTTGCAACGGATGGACGAGTGGCATTCCATCTTTACGGACTTGCAACTAGAACGCTTTCGGAGGGAACATCTAAGTATCACAAGCTCTCCATGTTGGGCCCATGACAACAATTTCCAACAACAGAAAGTCAACTACATGATTCTAGACATTTATAAACTACGACTCACTAATTAAAAGAACCCTCATTATCCAACCCAAAGAAACAAAATAAGGTCCACACCCATCACCCATGTATATTCTTTCAGGACTCATTCTCAAATACATCACAGTCAAGTAATAACTAATAACACCTTTATTTCCTTAGCTTGGCATGAAAGTTTATGAAAGAATAGTTATGAAATGCCATGAAAGGTTTATGAAATGTTTGTGAAATATTATGTACATGCATGTGAGTATGTGTACCATTTTAGATATACATGCTTGACTGTATGGTAACAAAGATAGTTTAAAGAAATTGATAAATAAGTGTGAAATGAATAAGTAAAAGGATAGCACAACACAATTAGAAAAAAAAAAAAAAAAAAAAGGATAGCACAACACACCACACCAAAGGACAATTAGGTGAAGTTGTGTGCTATCAACTTGAGATTCTCTTTCTTGACTGTGCCACCCATCGCGTCAGCTAGTCATAATCGATCAAGGATTCATTGTCTCAGCTTAGTGTGCATCCTACGGCCACAGGATGTACTCAGCTGTGTTATAAGGCATGTCAACCACAATTAAGAGGGTAAAAATGTACCAGTTTGGCTAAGGAGAAAAGTTGGAAAGAGAAAGTATATTTTATTTTAGAAAGTTTAAGTTACGATGCAGCAGAGAAATAAAGAATGTTTATAGTTTTGACATGAAAATAAAGAATGGTCTTATGGGTTATTTTAAAGTTTAAAAATTTTTAATTTAGTGTATTAAATTTTAAATTTTTTGGCAATGTCATCCTTCCGTTAAGAATTTTTATTAAATCTTAATGGATGCCTTAAAATTTATCAAAATACCCTTAATTTTGTTTTTAGAAGAAAAAAATGAGGTTTGGTGGGTTATACTCACTTTGTGAACCGTGCGAGCAAGCCCATGGTCATTGGTCACTAGACCCAGCTATGGGTTTGGTCGTGACCCAACGTGGCTCACCCGTGACCCACGTTGGGTCACATTTTATTAAAAAAAAAAATTAAAATTTTTAATTCAGGATAAATTTAAAATTTTATAAAATTTTCAAGAGTATAAAAGTTATTTCATTCATTTTACCATCTGATTTAAGCCTAACTCTAATGAAAGATTGACATTGCAAAATATTAAAAGTTAAATACACTATATTGAGAGTTTTTAAATTTAAAATATAATTACAAATGTTATGAAAGTTCATATGGGTTACATGAATGTTTTTATATTTTTTATTTTAATGCATCGTATCATGACATTGCACGTTGTCATAATCTGACACATAAATTATCGTAAACCTTTCTGTCACATGGCATAATGTGAGAGATTTATGAAACATATAGCTGAAAATGTGGTCGTCAAAAACGTCATCGTTCAGAGAAACTCCACAACAGGCTTTCTTTGTGGCAAATGGCCCATAATAAAAAACCTAGTTGGGAATTCATAATAAAAAACCTAGTTGGGTCTAACATGTACTCTACTTGGCCGGCCCTCTCTATTTCGTAACTTTCCTTGCAAGGCTTTTCATCTTTTTCCAAAGCTCTCCGGTTCCACTTTAAAACATGACCATGGTGCCGGTTGTTCCAACTGAAAATGCAAAAGGAAGCCTCCCTTCCACGGCTGCCAACTTTATTTTTATTTTTTATTTTTGATTTATTTTTATTCAAGAGAGGGAGGGGGGACTGGGGAAGGGGGAAAAGGGGACAACCCGTTGGCACCCACACTTATTCTCGTAATTTTCGCACTGCTTCATCAAGTAGGCCAGTACCAAACGGTCAGGCTTTGGAAACTTAACCAACGGATTATTTCTTCCAATAATGCCCTCTTTCAATAATTCAGTATTGTTTTCAAGTGCACAACATCGAGGGGCATTATTGGAAGAGAAATTATGTGCACAGCTTTTTAAACTTTGTTGAGAAGTCTCTTCACCTGCAATCACAGTACACAAATTACGAGAATATGTAATGGACTCAAAAAAGGGTTAACAAACACACCCAACAGCTGCTAACTTGTTTGCTGATGTTGACTGCTGATTTGAAAAACTGTAGGGAGAAATTAAGGTACTAAATATTATTCAGTCGGTGTACAAAGTTTATATATACCATGTCCCTTGATATCACAAAAAATTTATAAGGATTTCTGTTGCTGGGGTTTTCTATTTTGAATCAAAAGCAAGCTTTTTTTTTTAAAAAAAAAGAATTTCTAGCTAGATAGCATAGTATCACAAGAAAACTAGTGATTCTATGTCTTTTTTTTTTTTTTTAATTTTTAATTTTCCTATTCAATAAGAGAAAAATGAGTAATGCAAGAAGTCTTTTTTGTATCTTTCTAGTATCCTTTCAAAAATGATGTAACTTTTAAAAATGAGTAATGCAAGAAGTCTTTTTTGTATCTTTCTAGTATCCTTTCAAAAATGGTGTAACTTTTAAAAACATTATTTAGTTTGTGGTTGATCAATATTAAATTTTAATCAAATAATAATTTTAATTAAAAGTCACTTTATTTTTAAAGGGGCACAAGAAAAACTTTTAAAAATTACTCGAGAAAAAAGGGTTACAAGACAAATAATTACTTTAAGAGGTGGACTCTCTAATATCAAACCCAATGAAAAAGACAATGCTGAAAACAGATACAAAAAATAAAAAATTTGTTTATTAATAATCTCAAGGGGCTATAAATGATCCAATCTTTTGTAAGGGCTACAAAACGACCGTAGGCAAAGGGGCACAATGAGGATCACGAACCTCGATCAAAACATCCCTCAACTTTTTCGGAAGGGACAGGAATTAACCACATGCCTGTTTTAGTTAGGTATTCTACTTTTCAATTTAATCTTTTTGAAGGGCATAAATGTCTAACTTGAATAAAATTACAAATCCAATGCTGCTACAAAATAAGCGTTTCTAGGTCGTGTTAGGTCGGTTGCTTATTTGAACGTCAAAGAGTTGTTATATACATGTCTCCTTCCCTTCCAAAGGGGCAACCGTGTTTGTTGTCAGCCATGAGATAATTATAACTGAACAGGAGTCACTTTATTTAATTTTTTTTTCCTGGCAAAGAAAGAAACAAAAAGCAAAGAAAAACAAATTAAGCATCAAACAAAAAAACAAAAACAAAAAAATATGGGAAAACTAGCTTAAAGGGGTTAATATCTCTAATAGGAACAATCGCAACGGAGAGCAGGGAGGAAATGGGAATGTTTTCACCAATGATGATAGAGGCGGCCTATTGGCTAAGTTATGCCTAGTTCAATTTGCATTACGGTGAGCTTTGTGGACAGACCAAAAGTAATGATTTAATATGGTATTAGAGATAGAGGTCATGAGTTCAAATCTTGATTTCATCTTTTACCCTCTATTT
>FXXK01000994.1:58149-70283 GCA_900184695.1 Betula pendula
AGTATCAAGCCCATATGGACCTTCATGGAACTCCCAAAGAAGTAGCTTGCAGGGCTTTTCCCTTGACCTTAGGGGGAAGCGCCAGGGATTGGTTTAAGAAACTACCTCCCAACTCTGTGGACAGTTTTGCAGACTTGGGAAGGAAGTTCCTAACTCAGTTTTTTGCAGGAAGAAAACGAAGGAAATCATCGGGACACCTGTTGACCCTCATTCAAGGCAAGGATGAGTCCCTGAAGGACTACATCATGAGGTTCAATGAAGAAAAGTTGTCAGTCAGCAGCTTCACCGACGAGATGGCCTTTGCAGCCCTGTTCAGAGGAATCCACCCAGATGGAGCCTTGATGAGGGAATTAGCCAAGAAGCAACCCGAAAATCTTCATGAATTCATGGAAAAAGCCGAGGAGTTTATCAACCAAGAAGAGAACCTTCGAGAAATAAGGCTCTCTCGACAAGAACCAGTCTCGGCTCATAAAGAAACCGAGAGGAAGAAGAAGAAGGAATCTGAAGTCCAGACGATAACCGGCTCCCAAGTTTCCACAACAGTCGGAAAATTCAATTTCACTCCTCTGAACACAACTGCTGCGGAAGCACTCTTGGAGATGAAGAAGGACCCAGAATATGTGCGTCCAACGAAGATCCTTAGAGAGCCATTAGACAAAAACCGACACAAGTATTGCTTGTATGATGAGGCTAACAGCCACACCATAGAAGGGTGTACGATTTGCTATTGAGAAACTCATCAACAACGACAAGCTGACGAGATTCCTAGCAAATCCAAAGGGTCATCAAGACCTGCGCCGATACTCAGATCAACGGCCGCGGCAAGGTCCACCGAGAGATAATCACCCTCCACATCTCGACGGAGCAAGAACTCCTCCTCGTCGAGATCAAGATCGATATGAAGAAAACAGAGATAGGCGAGAAGGGTCTCGGGAACGGAACCGAGACAGGCGAGAAGGATCTCGAGACCGGAATCGAGACAGGCGTGGAAGATCTCGAGATCATGAAAGAAGACGAGAAGAACTGAGATGAGAGCGAAGCCGAAGCAGGAGCCCAGCAAATCAGCACGTACTCGGGGAAATTCGAACGATTTCTGGAGGATTTACAGGAGGAGGCGAAACACATTCAGCCAGAAAATCCTACGCCCGTCAAGCAAAGAATTGGGAAGTCTACAATGTAGATAGACCTCTCAAGTCCCGGAAAACAGAGTCACTGGTCATAGGTTTCTCTGATGAAGACTACGCTAGAGTGAGTCGCCCCCATACAGATGCATTGTTGGTCTCCATGCGTATCGGGAATCACAATGTCCACCGCATTCTGGTGGATAACGGGAGCTCTGCCGACATCCTATATTGGTCGGCCTTTTTGCACCTCGACATCAGCCGAGATAAACTTGTTCCAGCTACTTGTCCACTGGTCGGCTTCGCAGGAGAGCAAATATATCCAGTTGGATCAATAGAGCTTCCAGTGACGCCAAGAGAATATCCGAGACATAAAACGATCATGGTCAAGTTCTTATTAGTAGACAAGCCATCTGCATACAACGCCATCTTGGGTCGTGCTGCGCTGAATGAATTAGAGGCTGTCACCTCTACACCTCACCTTAAGATGAATTTTCCTACCAGGGAAGGAGTCGGAGAAGTAAGAGGCGATCAATATGTAGCCCGCCAGTGCTACAACACGTCTCTGAAGGATCCAGTCCCCAGAGCCGTTCCTGGAGAAAGAGCACGAAGGGAAGATAAATAGCAATCACTGTCGGGGGAACCAATCGAAGAATTGGAAGAGTTCGAGGTTGGCAGCCTCGAAAGGAAGGTAAGAGTGGGATCCAATCTGTCTCAGGAACAAAAGAAGACACTGGTGGAGTTCCTAAGGCGAAATGCGGATGTGCTTGCATGGAGCCACGAAGACAATGCCTGGTATAGATCCCTCAGTGATAGTGCACCTACTGAATGTGGATCCAAGCTACCGCCCAGTAAAACACAAAAAGAAGAAGCTTCGCCCAGAAAGAAACCAAGCTGTTGTAGCCGAAGTGGAGAAGTTACTACAGGTTTCATCAGAGAAGTTGACTATCCTGAATGGTTGGCCAATGTGGTCTTGGTAAAGAAAGCAAATGGGAAATGGCGAATGTGTGTAGACTTCACAGATCTCAACAAGGCATGCCCAAAAGATAGCTTTCCTCTGCCTCGGATCGATTTACTGGTAGACTCTACCTCAGGGCATGAACTCCTCAGCTTTATGGATGCCTTCTCGGGGTATAATCAGATACACATGCATGAGATAGATCAAGAGAAGACCGCCTTTATCACAGACCGGGGACTATACTGCTACAACATGATGCCCTTTGGATTGAAGAACGTCGGTGCCACTTATCAAAGGTTAGTAAATAAAATGTTTCAAAAGCAGATAGGGAGAAATGTAGAGGTTTACGTAGATGACATGCTGGTCAAGAGCATTCAGTCTGCTAGCCACATAGAAGATCTGGAAGAGACCTTTGAAACATTGAGACGGCATCAAATGAAGCTGAATCCCACTAAGTGCGCGTTTGGAGTGGCCTCGGGCAAGTTCCTAAGATTCATGGTATCCCAGAAAGGAATTGAAGCAAATCCGGAGAAAATACAAGCAGTCTTGGACATGCGCCCACCCCAAACTATCAAACAGCTGCAACAACTGACCGGAAGAATAGCTGCTCTAAACCGATTCATCTCACGGTCAATAGATAAGTGTCTTCCATTTTTCAAAATTCTTAGAAAAGCATTTGTCTGGAGTGATGAATGTGAAGAGGCTTTTAGTCGGTTGAAAGAGTATTTAAGTAATCCCCCACTTTTGAGTAGAGCAACTAAGGGGGAAATACTATATCTTTATTTAGCTGTATCATCATCAGCAGTCAGCTCGGCTCTGGTGCGAGACGAGAAGGGAGTTCAGAAACCGATATATTTTACCAGCAAAGCACTTCAGGGAGCGGAAGAAAGATATCCACGAATAGAGAAGCTGGCATTCGCCCTAGTCGTGTCGGCTCGGAGGCTGAGACCCTACTTCCAAGCGCACGCAATTAGGGTCCTCACCGAGTACCCCATGAAGAAGGTGTTGCAGAAACCTGACCTTTCAGGAAGATTGATCAACTGGGCAGTCGAACTCGGTGAATTCGACATCGAGTTCCATCCTAGAACATCAATTAAAGGGCAAGCACTGGCTGATTTCTTAGTTGAATTCTGTGGAACAACCGAGACCGAGGAGTTGCCAGCAACCGAGACATGGATAGCATACGTAGACGGGTCCTCCACTTCCAACAACAGCGGAGCAGGAATAGTACTGATCAGCCCGGAGAAAGAAGAATTCGAGTTTGCGATTAAGATCGCATTCCCCACCACAAACAATGAAGCCGAGTATGAAGTAGTCATAGTCGGTCTCGGCTTAGCCCAAGAACTGGGGGTGAAATTCTTGGAGATAAAGAGCGATTCACAAGTGATAGTTGGTCATATCCGAGGGGAATATGAAGCACGTGGAAGCAAAATGATCAAATACCTTGCAAAGGTCCAGGAGCATCAATCTTTCTTCGACAAGGTGATGATCACTAGAATTCCCAGAGAAGAGAATATCCGGGCAGACTCACTTGCTCGGATAGGATCCAGTTCAGACGAGGAGATCGATATTTCCAAGCATAAGGTGAGAGTTCTAACCGATCCCTCCATCCTGGAAAATGAAGACTTGATGCAGATTAACGAAGAAATTTGCAACCTTGAATGGGCCAGAGAAATCACTCAGTACTTGAAGAATGGGCAATTACCAAAAGACAAGGCCTCATCCCGCAAGGTTAAGATGCAAGCGGCCAGGTATACTCTGGTGGGAGATGTCTTATACAAAAGAGGGTACACTCTACCACTCCTAAAATGTCTCTCAGAGTCAGAAGCTAATTATGTTCTCCGAGAAATACATGAAGGAGTCTGCGGCAGCCATATGGGGGGTAGGATGCTGGCACACAAAGCTGTAAGAGCCGGATACTTCTGGCCCGACATGAACAGAGACTCAGCTGAAATCGTTAAGCATTGTGACAAATGCCAAAGATTTGCCCGAGATGAGAAAAGCCCACCCGAAGAATCAAGCCCCATATCATCGCCATGGCCTTTTGCTAAGTGGGGAGTTGACATTGTGGGACCTCTTCCCCAAGGGAAAGGAGGTTGCAAATTCCTTGTAGTAGCAGTGGATTATTTTACAAAGTGGGCAGAAGCTGAAGCGCTAGCCACCATTACTATTGGGAACATAAAGAATTTTCTATGGAAATCAATAATCTGCCGGTATGGGATTCCTTATGCGTTCATCACCGACAACGGAAAACAGTTTGATTGCGTCCCATTCCGAAAATGGTGTTCAGAGCTCCACATCAGGAATTTCTTCTCCTCACCGGGACATCCACAAGCAAACGGTCAAGTAGAAGCCACTAATAAAACCCTCATGAGAACTCTGAAGAAAAAACTGGCCGATAAGAAGGGAGCATGGGTAGAATTCATCCCAAATATTTGAAAATATTTTAAATATAATGTATTAAAGAGCATTAAATGAAGAGAGTTCCACATTAAAAAAAGAGAAAGTGATGTTGGCATTTATAAGGCCCAACACACTTCAAGCATTTGCTTTAAAGCAATGTTTGGCTGTATGCACTTGTGTTTATACTTCGCACCGTACCCACACGCGTGTGGCAGTAGGCTGTAAGGCGCTCGTGGTGCCTTGATGGCACACTTCATTAAAGTTAATGGATTTCGTTTTCATTTGTACAAAATGCAATTAAATAACAGAAGTGTTTTGGACTCCATTGTCTCCTGAAAAAATATATGTAGCAACTATTTGCATACTATTTCTGATGGGGACAAATAATTTCTTAAGGAAAGCGGTGCACCTTATGAGTATTTCGTTTTCCTGTTTTATCTATTATTTTTCTAGCAAGTGGTTTACACTAAAAATGCATGAAAATTCCTATTCCAAAAGTCAAATTCATGCTCTAATGTTTACCTAATTACATAAAAATTACCTTGAGGTCACTTAACCACTGCCATCGATGGTTTGCTCAATACTTTTTTGAATATGAAAGTTACCTTCTAACCTTTTTTTTTTTTCTCTGAGAAGGTTACCTTCTAACTTGCCCATATGTTTTTGTACCATTGATTTCCTAGTGCATATAATTTGAAGGCAAATGGATTTGGGCCAAGTTATACCAAGATCCAGCAGACCTGAAGATCCTCAAAATTTTTCATACAACAAGCAAATTGACGACAAAGTTGCACATTGGTACCTAGCTTCAAATTTTTCTACGATGGTTAGTTGTTTTTGATACCCAGCCGGGCCGGCCCATTGCGGCAAAAGATCTTTTAAAGAATTGTGAGAGCAATGTGTGTGTGAGTCCCATATCGAACAGAGTATTAAGTCGATCCGGACTGAATAAGAACTGCGATTATTTGCTTGACCATACACACCTTTTTTTTTTAATTATTATTATTATAGTTCTCCCTCCCCCCCGGGACAGTAGATGGGAGAGTAGAACTCATTATGAGAAATTGTGTCCTAAAGAAGAGATTGGTAAGCTACTAATGACACTAAAGTTGGAGAAGAGATTAATGTGGCAGTAAATAACTTTTTAACTTCTAAAACAAGTAGATGGGAGAGTATAACCCCATTTGGCTCATTTGGCTAAGGGGTGGCTCGGCTTGGCCACTCTCTTCAGCATTTTTTTTTAAAAATATATTTTAGTTTTTTAGTTTTTTTTTTTATTTAAATTGTTTTTATTAAAGGCATTTTTGTCAATTGGGGTACATGCAAATTTTTGGTAGTGTGGACAACATTGTTGCAAACTTTAGTTTGAGAATATTGCAAATTGTATATTAATTTGAAAGAAATATGTGTACTTTTTCTATATAATTGGAAGGGGCTCTTCTCTCGATTTTTTCATATTTTGAAGGAGTAATGCTATTTAGTTGACTCATGTACAATTGCCATGTAAGTGGATGACGTAGTAAAAAATAACTATTGTATAAGCATTTATAAATTTAAAAATAAAATATGCTAATGAAAGAGCTGATTTTTACTTTTACTTGATCCATTTGTATAAAAGTTATACGGAAAAATAGATAGAATTACACACCTCTTTTTTTTTTTTTTTGAAGTGAGACTTTCATCATTCCATTGATAAGAGATGAGTATAAAACTCTTACAACATATAAAGCGCAGATAACCATAGCACGTTGCTATGAAATTACATAGTTATGACAGATAAGAGCATAAAACTCTTACAACATAAAATACAAATAAACATAGCACATCCCTATATGAAATTACAGAGTCATGACAACATCTTTTGCTACGCATCTAGTTATGAAAACAGACTATATCTAAGACACGGATAACTTAAATTCTCATCAAACTTATTAGCGCCCGTGAGAGATAATCTCCCATATCGAAACTACACCTCATCGACCCTAAAGGTTAGGAGACACAAAAACATGAGAAAATAAAGAAGAGAAAATAAAAGCACCAAACAGATCCACTGATAGAAGGCGTTGCGAAAGTGGAGAAACCTAGAAAGACGGTGGAGAGACGCGTGTGATGGTGAAGCTCTTTAAAGTTGTCAGATCTGGTTCTGAAAAAACTAAATCTAAGAACTCTAAAGAGATAAATTTGGGGCTGAGAGCAGCGAGAGATGGATGAGGCCGGCCATCATAGGGTGGAGGAGAAGTCAAAAAATTTGCTGTGCCAGGATAGGGCCTTCAGAAAGGCGAAGAAGACCTCCAAAGAGGCAATTTGTGCCTCCAAAGAGGTGAAAATGAGTGGAGAGAGATGAAAAGAGGGATTAGAGGGAGAGAGGGGGCGGAGGAGTCCTCCTCCTCCTAAACTACACGCACAAGAGGAGAGAAACAGGTACAGGAAGAGAGATTGAGAGGGAAAGAATTACACATTTTTAAATAAGAACATGCCACTTGTTAAAGAAAGCATCTTAAGTGTCTAAAAAAAAATACCACCTCACTCATCTCAAAGACAGTAGCTAAAACCGCTTAGTCCTCTCCTTTCTCTTTTTCTTTGCTGCAGTTTCTTCTCTTTTCTCCATAATCTACAAGCAAAACCATACCGCGATTCCATTACGATTTTACTATGCAGACTTTGACATTGTTAATACATCATTATTTATTTTTTTTCTATTAACAATAGCCAATGGTGAATTGAGAGTAATACCTCAGGTGGAGCTACATGCTGGCCACCATTTTTTTTTTTGAAAAAAACCCCTATAATCCCTCAAAAATTAAATTTTGACCCACCCAAAATTTAAATTATTTTAGTTTTGCCCTCCCCCCAACTTTAAAGTAGCTAGTTCCATCCCCAAGTGACACGTCAGCATAATGAGATAGTAGTAGTGGCGGAATTACCCTTAGCTTTGAGGGTTCCGACCCCTCCAAAATTGAAAAAATATCACAAAATTTTAGGTATTTTTTGTGAAATGAACCCCCAAATTAATTTTACTCCAAAAAATTTTATTTATTTTTTATTTTGTTCCCTCTCCAAAATTTTTAGTTCTGCCCCTAAATAATGGATGGGTATTTAGCATTACAAAAAAAGAAAAAAAAATAGGTCTTAAACTTGAAAAAAACCCCTATAATCCCTCAAAAATTAAATTTTGACCCACCCAAAATTTAATTATTTTAGTTTGCCCTCCCCCCCAACTTTAAATGCTAGTTCCATCCCCAAGTGACACGTCAGCATAATGAGATAGTAGTAGTGGCGGAATTACCCTTAGCTTGGAGGGTTCCGACCCCTCCAAAATTGAAAAAATATCACAAAATTTTAGGTATTTTTTGTGAAATGAACCCCCAAAATTAATTTTACTCCAAAAAATTTTATTTATTTTTATTTTGTTCCCTCCCTCCAAAATTTTTAGTTCTGCCCAAAATAATGATGTGGTATTTAGCATTACAAAAAAAGAAAAAAAAAGCCTATAAACACTACAACTTAAGGGGTGAGAACTAGATGTAGTAGCAGAGGATCCTAATAGTAAAAATCAATTATAAATGAATATTTGGTGGAGATATGCAATATTTAAATCTCCTCAATTTATGATTGATATTGGGCTTGGTTACGGCCTTAAAGGCCCATGATATAATTTCGACGACCATAATTCTGAAATAGTCATCTTTTTCAGTCGGTCCATACTCGTAGAAATGAAGGCATGAATTTTCATGTCAAACGGTCATTATCATGATTGATGCCAGCATTGCATTAACTTCCAGATTTCTGATTAGGGTCGGGATAATTCTCTCTACTTCGTTCCTCAAGTTTAAATGATATGTCAAAAATGTATAATTTTTCCACTTTCTAATAGAAAAGGTAAAGGTTAAAACTTTTAATATAGGAAAAACAGGAAATATTGAATCTAATAAATAAAAAGTTGCAAAGCCACAAATTCTAATCTTAAAAATTACTATCCACAGAGAATTAGACCAAATCTATAAATTAAGTCCACTTACAAATGATAAAAATGAAATAAAATTTTATATGAAATTCTCAAGGGCTGATTGCTAAAAAATAAATAAATAAAAGATAAGAAAACGAACAGTAGGAGAAGATTTGATGCCAAATTCATGTGGATCAACAACATCTCAACCTTTTTCTATGCAACCAATATTTGAATAGAAAATGCTACAGTATTTATCGATATTTTTCTACCATCATTTTATTTTTTAAAATTATTATTGCATCTACACATGGGACCACAAATATAAATAGTAATTTTAAAAAATAAAGGATAGAAGAAAGACAAGATAATGAAATGTAGCATTTTCCTATTTGAATTGGAGAACACCAAAAATGGTAACCCAATGAAATGAAAAACCTCTAATAAGGGTTCAGATGGGCCGATTGGTCTGATTAGCCAAGTTAAGTAGTCACATCTTCTTCTTGAAAAAACAATTTATTGGGAAAGAGTAGATTTACTATATTGGAATGAATCGGTTTTGCCTCATTGTGTTCTTATTGTCTTAGACCACTAGCAGCAGCTATATTTAGATTTTTCTAAAATTTAGAGAACCAATCTACTTTTTATTTTCTTATTCAAATAAGCTCTACAATAGCTTTCTTTACCCTTTCGTATACCGTTTAAATATTTATTCAAATAAATACTAAAAGGAAGAGAAAACCATTTAAATATTATTTCAAATAAATGCTAGAAAAAAGAGAGAAAAGAGAGAAATATATTTTTATATTGAAATAATGTTAAGGGAAGCAAAAGTATTATGTAGTAAAAGGATTCTTAGTTTAAGGTACTATTCTTGGTTCCTTAGGTGTTGCCTTGATTTAGGGAATGTAATAGTTTTGTTTTTTCTATTTCCTATTGTAATTGATAAATGGAAATGATGGATTGAATGGGTTGATGAATAGGAATAAAATGTAATTATTTGTATGTAAAAAGATTGAGTGTTTCGAGAAGCTTGGTCTCTAAAGGTTACAAATAAACGAAATACACTTTGTAATATTCTTCCATATCTTTTCTACCCATTGGGCCTCCCTTTTATAGACCCGATCGGTTGATACAACTGAACCCCTTCTAACCCTCTAACAGAAAGGCCCAACCTCCTAACTCACACTACTATTACTATATATCCCTTATAATAATATTAAGGGAATCTATTTTATGAGGTTTTTTTAAAGAATTTTTTTTATTTTATATTTAAAAAATGAAATAAATTTTAGAGAAGCTGCTGTTTACGAGAGAATTGGAGAAGACAATTCCAATTAAGCGACGTTGAATCCAATCAAAACAGATCCACATGCTGGAAATTAAAACTACGTTGTTTAGGGTGTGATACACCAATTGATAACTAAATGCATGTGATTTCTTTAAAAGACAAAAAATGAATACTATCTTATATTAGTTTCTACTGATTTTAATAAGATTCTTTATGAGAAGAAAAGAGTAATATTAATTTACATGAAATTATTATTATTATTATTATTTTTGTAGCAAAGTTTGAAATGGAATAAAATAGATGATACCTTAAATTTCTTATAACTTTTGGTAAAAGAGTTTTCGTTAAAATAAATTTTTCTTTTCATTAAAAAAGTTAAAAGACTTTCTAATTGATAATGTTTATCACCACTTATCTCATAAGTTCGGAATAGGATCCTCTTGATTTCATTTAAAATAGAGAAGAACCTGTTAGTCTATTTTTAGAGGCAATATTGTGAAATGGAGAGGATCATTCTCTTATAAGCTCAGCCAATACGGTAAAATATTTAATGAGTAATGCTACACACACTCCCACTTTCACACTCTTTAACGTGACTTTTAAAATTACTATTGAATCCAAATGAATTAGTATTGAATTTTGGATCCAATAGTAATTTTAAAAGCCGCGTAGCGAGTATAAAAGTGAGAGTGTGTAAAATTTATCATATTTAACTAAAATGAAAGATGAATGATAGAGACAAGGTTCTGACTCATTACTTTTACTTTGATACCATGTTAAATCAGCACTTATCTCGTAAGTTTAAATTCATATAAAATAATTGATTTAATTATTTAATTAATATTTTAATAAATACAATCTAAATAAAAAATGGCAAATAACAAGGAGCCACACTTAAACTTATAGTACCCACATTGACCCATGGGACCTGAGCAATATGTAGCCAATTTAGATTAAATTGCATATGGATTTAGATTAGATTGGATATATCATATCGGGATATGCTACAAAAGCTATTTAAATTTCTCTTCCATTCTTTCAAATAGCACTATCATTATTGGATCTATAAATTTATGTAGATTTCATGTGTGAAATCTACAAATTCAATGGTGATAGTAATATTTAGAAGAATGAGAGAAAGATTTGAAAAGCTATTCTAACATTTTTCTTATTATATATGACAAGTTTAACAATTTAAAACACACAAAGCTTCTCATTCCACAGTAATACGGGTGAGTTCCCTCTCTAACAAATTAACAATAGCAAGCATTTTCAATTTTTTGTGGTCATCATTCAATTTACAAGGGGGTGTATATATGAAATGCTCTCTAGCATACAGGGGTGGAACTAGGTAGGGCTAATGCTTTTTAAAATTTTAAAATTACTCCTAAAATTTATGATTGTATTTTTAATGTAATATTCCCTTCGAAATTAACTTTTTATCCCTACAAAATTTGTCCTCGACACTTAAATGTCTAGTTCCACCGAAAGCATTGAGAGTGACATTGCAAACATACACCCATTGCATGTGATCCTTCCACGTATAGTGAAAAATGTTAAAATCAAGAGAAATGCTTTTTCACATTCTAGCGTTCATTTCGTGTATATTTTTTCTGAGTTAGCATACTCCATCTATCATTTTTTTTGTTTTTATTTTAATGAAGGGTGGATACAACATGCCAACTCGGCGAATATGTACGTGAGATGGACGTTAGAATGCAAAGAATCATTTATCTAAAAAGTAATTTTAGAAATCATTCTTGTGTTCCTAAAAAACTTAGATGACTTTTAAAATCATAATTTGATTAAAATTCAATAGTGATCAATCACAAGCCTAATAGTAATTTTAAAAATCACATCATTCTTGAAGAGACACAAGAGTGACTTCTAACTTACTCTTCTCTAAAATCAATTAGATTAGAGTTTGATTTGCTTCCAAATCGGCAAATTTTTTTTTTTTTGAGTGAGTAAGCGGCAGAAATTTTGTTTATGGAACAATGTATGCAATCCCCTATCACATGCATATGTCATAAGTGTGAAACCTTCATCCATAGACAGATTTTTGTGAAAATGACTTTTTGTGGATCACTGTTTAAGAGAGACACTGCATACACCTATTATTTATATAAGTATATAACAGATCCTTCCACCCAAAATAGATGATGTCAAGGTTTTTATTTTATTTATTCAATATAAAAAAGGGAAAAAAAAGGAAGAAACAAGATTAGAAAGAGGTTTTTTGAAGCATATACACAATATATTATGCTAAATATGCAGCGAAAAAGTAAAATAGTTTTAGGATTACCTCCAACCATGTTTGCTCAAGCGAATCAAAGAACCTCTGATATAAGATCCTGAAAGCAATAATCTAATAGAGAAGTATTTTTTGACCTATTCCTAACCTTAAGCCGTATT
>FXXK01000994.1:85873-99349 GCA_900184695.1 Betula pendula
GGAAGGTGAGAGTGAGAGTGAGATTGAGAGGACATTGAGATGGCCGTTAGTTAGAAAGGGAACAACGCTGTTCAGGAATACTATACCCGCGCTTTATAAAATGCCGTCTAAATACCATGTTTTATCCAAATTTATTGGGATAGAGTTTTCTTTCAAACTGGGTTGAAAGAAATTCTTTCAACCCAATCTATAAAAATGACATGTGTCTCTTTAACATGTGAGATGCATATATTTTTTTTAATAGTAGGGACAAAATTGAATTTTTTTTTATTAAAACAATATTTGCATCTCACCTATTAAAAAAAAGGATTCATGTTATTTTTTATAGACTAGATTGAAAGAAATTCCTTCAACCCAATTTAAAAGAAAACTATGTCCAATTTATTGGCCTTTTCGCAAAGACACCGCTAAATTTATCGTTGATTTTGACAAAAAAAAAAAAACTTAAAAATTTATCGACATTGTAAATTAAACACCAACAAAAATGTAATATTTTCAACAATTTTAATTTAACAGCGCTAATTTACGTGATTCAACGATGGTCAAGAAAAGCTTTGACATATACCACTTCGACGGTGATTATTTTGGCTGTCGGTAAAAAATATGCCAGTAAAACCTGAATTTTTAGTAGTAAACCATTTTATAAAGCGACAAGAACCCCAAATTTTACGTGTGATTTTCATGAAATGTTTTGCAGTAGAATTTGCATGATTTTTTTATTATAGTACGAGAAAGAAAGGCACAAGCTCATGTTTAGTATCCCCATTCAATNGGGAGGTGAGAGTGAGAGTGAGATTGAGAGGACATTGAGATGGCCGTTAGTTAGAAAGGGAACAACGCCGTTCAGGAATACTATACCCACGCTTTATAAAATGCCGTCTAAATACCATGTTTTATCCAAATTTATTGGGATAGAGTTTTTTTTCAAACTGAGTTGAAAGAATTTCTTTCAACTCAATCTATAAAAATGACATGTGTCCCTTTAACATGTGAGAGATGCACAATATTTGCATCTCACCTATTAAAAAAAAGGACACATGTTATTTTTTATAGATTAGATTGAAAGAAATTCCTCCAACCCAATTTAAAAGAAAACTATGTCCAATTTATTGGCCTTTTCGCAAAGACACCGCTAAATTTATCGGTGATTTTGACAAAAAAAAAAAAAACTTAAAAATTTATCGACGTTGTAAATTAAACACCAACAAAAATGTAATATTTTCAATAATTTTAATTTAACAGCGCTAATTTACGTGATTCAACGGCGGTCAAGAAAAGCTTCGACATATACCACTTCGACGGTGATTATTTTGGCTGTCGGTAAAAAATATGCCAGTAAAACCTGAATTTTTAGTAGTAAACCATTTTATAAAGTGATAAGAGCCCCAAATTTTACGTGTGATTTTCATGAAATGTTTTGCAGTAGAATTTGCATGATTATTTTATCCCCATTCAATTAGAAAAAAAAAAAAAAAAAAATAAAGCTCATGTTTAGTATGAAAAAGTTACAAAATGTCATGACATGAATAGTTATGAAAGTTTATGAATGAATAGTTATGAAATGCCATGCAAGGTTTATGAAATATTATGTGCGAGTATGTGTACCATTTTAGATATACATGCTTGACTATATGGTAACAAAGATATATAGTTTAAAGAAATTGATAAAGAAGTGAAATGATAAGTAAAAGGATAGCACAACACACCACATCAAAGGACAATTATGTTAAAGTGTGGGGCTATGTGCCACCCATGGCGTCAGCTAGTCATAATCAATCAAGGATGCCTTTTCTCAGTTTAGTGTGCATCCTACGGCCAAAGGATGTACTCAGCTGTGTTATAGGGATCCGGATTCCCGGCAAGTTCTTAAAAATTGCCGGGTTAGTTTTTTTCAAAATTTAAGCCATTAGATGAATCTAATAGCCTAGAACATGCCACTTGTCAAAAAATAATAATAAAATAATAGAAAAAAATAAGAGTTAAAAAAAGGAGACGAGGGGTGGGGTGGCCCGGGGCCACCCCTTTGGGGGTGGCTACCGGTAGTCAACCCAGAGGTGGTCCGCGGCCACCTATGGGTGGCTGCGGCCACCCTGCCTCCTCTGGCCACCTATGAGGTGGCTGTCGCGCCACCCGGCCTCCCTCTGGGTGGCGCGAGCCACCCAGGAGGAGCCGGATCCGCTTTGGGGTGGCTCGCGGCCCACCCCAAAATTGGAATCCGGTCCCTTTGGGTGGCGCGGGCCACCCAGAGGTGGCCAGGGGTCAAGCCAGCGAACGCCACCTCAAGGTGGGGCTGGGACCACATCTGGGGCGGCTCCGGCCACGCCGGATCCGGATGAAGCGGATCCAGCCTCCTCTGGGTGGCCCAGATCGGCTTCTGGGGGGCCGTGGCCACCCAGAAGTGGCCGGGCTGTGCCGGCGAGCCACTCAGATGGTTGGCCGGCGACCACATCTGGGGCGGCTCATGTGCCACCCCGGATCTGGATGAAGCGGATCCGCCTCTCTGCGGTGGCCTGGATCCGCGTTCTAGGTGGCTCGTGGGCCACCCAGAAGTGGTCGATCCGGATCCGGCCTCTCTAGGGTGGCCGATGGCGCATCAGAGGAGGCCGTGGTGGCCGCGAGCCACCCTTAGAGGTCGTCGGCGCCACCTCTGGGTGGCTACCGGGCAGCCACCCCACCCTTCTTTTCTTTTTTTAATTTTATTTTCTCTATTATTTATTCACTTTTTTGACAAATGGCAGTTCTAGCCATTAAAGAATCAATGCTTAGATTTAAAAAAAAAACCACCCGGCAATTCCTAAAAATTGCCGGGGTCCGGGATCCGTGTTATAAGGCATGTCAACCACATTAAAGAGGTAAAAGTTACCAGTTTGGCTAAGGAGAAAATTGGAAAGAGGAAGTATGATTTTATTTGTAGAAAGTTTTTAAGTTAGCATGCAGTAGAGAAATAAAGAATGTTTGTAGTGTTTATAGTTTTAACATGAAAATAAAGAATGGTCTGGTGGGTTATTTTAAAGTTAAAAAATTTTTAATTTAGTGTTTTAAATTTTAATTTTTTTTACAATATATGTCATCCTTATGTTAGAATTTTTTATTAAATTTTAACCTCAAAAATTACTAAAGTACCCTTAATTTTTTTTTTTGAGAAAAAATAATGGTTTGGTGGGTTAGACTCACCTTGTGACCCGTGCATAAGCAAACCCACGGTCATTTGTCACCAAACATAGCTGTGGGTCTGATCGTGACCCAACGTGGCTCACTCGTGACCCACGTTGGGTCACATTTTTTTTTTTAAAAAAAAAAAAATTTTAATTTTAATTAAGGATAAATTTGAAATTTTATAAAATTTTTAAGAGTATAAAAGTCATTTAATTCATTTTGCCTTCTGATTCAAGCCTAACTCTAATGAAGAATTGACATTACAAAAAATTAAAAGTTATATACATTATATTAAGAGTTTTTAGACTTCACAAAATAATTACAAATGTTATGAAACTTCATATGGTTTAAATGCAGGTTTTTTTTTTAAATTTTTTATTTTTATTTTTAATGGTGTGAGCTGGCCCACTTGGGCGATTAACAAATTGGCTTACTTGAATCTATCTCAAAAAAGGCTTACAATGGGCCAAAAACCAAAAGGGTCAATTACATGCTAAAATTCAAAAGGGTCGACTTGGGCCAAAACACAAAAAAAATAGGTCCACTTGATCAATTATCGGGTTGGCGTATTGAACCCGACTTGCGTATGATGATGAAAACTTAATTTATGAATTTGCATCTAAGACGTATGTCCTTTTTTTTGCATCATCTCAGATGTCAGATTTGTTGCTGCAAGTCATGACCAAGGATAAAAATAGTTGAACATGGCATTCTGCATCTACAACAAGCAACAAAAAAAAAAAAAAATTTGCACCCATAAATGCTAAGCTAAGCATGTACGCGAAGAGAGAGAGAGAGAAGAGAGAGAGATTTACAATAGCCACATGCCGGGCACGCACTTATCCTCACAACATTCTTGAAGAATACGATGGGCAAAGCGCGTGAACTCTCTATGAGTGGCTACCTCCTTTAAGGTCCACGGGACACATTTCGTAAGACAACATATCCCTCTCTCTATTTTACTTGCTTTATTAGCCTTATATTGAAGGGGAGGAGGGCCGAAACTCTTATCTCGAGTGTGAGGAGGGCCACTAGGAGGAAAATGGACAGCGCCCACATTCTCGCTAGGGACAGCGGTGCGGGGCTCAGCTTTAGGGTGAGGCTTTAAATGGACAGAGTCGAGAGGCTCATCTGGAGGGCCTTGAGCAAGTGTTGTTATTAGCATAAACATTATCAATCCCGCCATGATCACTACTACATGTCGTTTTGAGGTATTCATGATAGGCATATACATCGATCTCACTCACGAAATGAATTTTTTTTGGTAAAAGAAAATGCATGGTATATAGAAACCAAAATTTATAGGTCTTGGAGCTCAGTTGACGTACACGAGAATACAGCAAATCAGATATTGACATGTCAAACCCAAACAGAAATCGTCGTGCTTTCAATTAATTTTTCTCCTTTAAATTTTTTTTTTCTAATTTCCTTTTAAATGTTATGTGCTCTTCAAGATGGCGAATGGTTTTGTTATTTTAGTAGAAGTATGGTGGCTTTTGATGCTTTTAATTTTAGCAGCTCCATTAAACTCAGCTCTCTTGGGAAGAGTCGTGACTTTTCACAAGCATTATCTACAATTGCTTGATGACTTTTGGAGAAGCCCATGTGTAGATATATAATACATATTTGTCTTCCATGATTGGTGTTCATGTGATCATCCTAGTAATGTTTTCGAAAAACCTGAGAACGTATGATCAAATTGCAAAATTACAACGCATTAGTATTACAATATTTATTAAAGTATTATTTGATGATATGATTTAAGACAATACAATCTCTTTCTCTCTCTCTCTCCACGGTTCTTGCATCATAGCAGAAGTCAGCTTCAAATTCAAACTTATTCTACTTGTCGGCCATGTTTTCTGGCGCCGCAGACCACCATATAGTGTAGATTATGTTTCATTTTAAGAATGTTCACCATTTAGTGTTGATTGTAATCATATCTTGGAAACTTGATTACACAAAAAAATAAAAAGACCTCTCATGCACGCTAAGTGGTTATTTAACATAATATTTGTAATAAGGTTTTGAGTTTGAATTCTGATTCAATAACTCACCTCGATTTCTTTTAAAATATTTGACATGCTGGGCGTCAGTTACTAAGAATGAGTTTGAGCTTCTACATGATGATGAGTGTTAAAATATAAATTAAATGTGCTAATACAGATTTTGGTAAAAGCTGAATACGTAAGAATCTTACGACGGAACTAAAAAGTTTAANCTCTCTCTCTCTCTCTCTCTCTCTCTCTCTCTCTCTCTCTCTCTCTCTCTCTCTCTCTCTCTCTCTCTCTCCACGGTTCTTGCATCATAGCAGAAGTCAGCTTCAAATTCAAACTTATTCTACTCGTCGGCCATGTTTTCTGGCGCCGCAGACCACCATATAGGGTAGATTATATTTCATTTTAAGAATGTTCACCATTTAGTGTTGATTGTAATCATATCTTGGAGACTTGATTACACAAAAAAATAAAAAGACTTCTCATGCGCGCTCAATGGTTATTTAACATAATATCTGCAGTAAAATTTTGAGTTTGAATCCTGATTTAAAAATTCACCTCAATTTCATTTAAAATATTCGACATGTTGAGCGTCAGTTACTAAAAGTGAGTTTGAGCTTCTACATCATGATGAGTGCTAAAATATAAATTAAATGTGCTAATACAGATTTTGGTAAAACCTGAATACGGAAGAATCTTATGACAGAATTAGAAAGTTAAGTTTAGGGGGCCATACTATAGGGAAAAAAAATTGGGGCAGCAGGGGGGTTAAAATAAAAAGTAGAACATAAAATGTGTTTTTTATTAACAAATTAAAGACAATTTTTACAAAAACAAATTTTTAGAAGGGGGATGGAGAGGGGCCATGGCCCACACCAGCTGTAATGCCACAAGGATTTAACAAGTTTAAGGACTTGTTTTGGAGCTTCAAATGTTGGGGGAACGTTTGAAGAATTTCGTAGAACATTCAATGCTTAGGTCAAACGTTCGATGATTGGATCCAATGTTTGATATGTATCGTGATGCACTGTGCACATTGTTCACCTAAGATCATGCATTTAGTATGTGTGTTAGATCGTACCAAACGTTCGATGATTTTGTAGAATGTTCGATGCTTTTGTCAAACATTCGATGAAAACCCTGGGACCGTTGGTTAATGGACCTAAAAACCCATCAGTTCTAAACCAGACGCTTCAGCCTTATAAATAATAGCCATATCCCTCCCTTTGACTGTTTATTCTCGTTTGGAGCTCAAAGAACCGTTTTGAGTGTGTGAGAAACAGAGTTTGGAGAATGAGAAGGCTTTTTGAACTTTGGAGATATCCATCTTAGCCTAAACTCGTTTCTATGTTGTTATTTGCTTATTGTTACTTTGCTTAGTTAGTTGTTGTATTGTTACTAGTGATAGGTTTGATTATTAAGGTTCAAGATAGTTTTATGATGGTTTAAGGAGTTAACACTTCGAACCTCGTTTTTTAAGTGTGAAGCCCCTTATTTCCTCTAGTGAGACCTTAGGAGATGTTGGAATCCAGAAAGACTGAGGTTTTGGTCTAGAATAAGTTTTTAGACCTTATCAAACATTCGGCCCTCTTGATCAAACGTTCGATATTCGGGCTTGGAACGTTCGACATTTCTAGTCAAACGTTCGATACTCTGACAGAAAGTCTTTTTGGGTTATTAAAGGCCTAAAATTTGTTTAGCTCAAAACTTAAGACAAATTAAATAAAATAGGGTAGTATCATACCTGTTAAATTCAAGAGGTTTTTTTTTTTTTTTTTAAAAAAAAAAGAGTAATATTTGTGTATCTACTTCAATGTCCTTCTTAAGGTCCTTCTAGTACATATGGACTTAACTTTTTTCTTTTTTTTGGGGAATTTCCTTACCCCCCCTGAATTGTCATGCCTTTGGGGGCAATCCCCCCCAATCTTCAAAACCTCCTCAATTTAGTGTATTTAATTTCAAATTTTTTGCAATCCCCCCCCCCGTCCGTTAGGATTTTTCGTTAAATCCTAACTGAAGGGTGTTAAATACCTATACTAACCCCTTAATATTTCTTAATTAATCAATTTTTTTTTTTAAAAAAAAAACTGACCCAACGTGGTCAGCAGTGAGCCACGTTGGTCAACCCCCGTGACCCCAACCAGAAAATTAAGCGGCGAAGCCGCAGCCATTGCCGGTCAGACGGCCCGATCTAAAAGCAATTTCAAGACCTCGGGCAGTCCCTTCGGCGACAAGCTTCATGTATGGCCAAATCAGCACCTTCTGAGTTAGCAACCATGTCCGGGCGAAGCTTAACAATTTCCGACACCATCTCAACGTGTCCAAATTTGACAGCCAAGATGTATGCTGTGTCCATGGCGTAGCCGTTTCTGCTCCAAACTCTCCGACAAGGTCGGTGCCGGTACAAAAACTGTTGAAGATGAAACCAGATAGAAAGAGAGAGAGAGAGAGAAGCTGGTCACGGCGAGAAGAGAGAGAGAGAGGAACGGGTCCACGCGAGAAAAGAGAGAGAGAACGCGGGTCACGGCGTGTCACGGGTGACCCAGAACGCTGGGTCCCGTCGTGACCTCAGCTTGCTGCTGCCTGGGGTCACGGCGGACCCCAACGCGTGTCACGACGTGACCCAACGCTGGGTCACGTCGTGACCAGCTTGCTGCTGCCTGGGTCACCAGACCCCCGTGGGTCTGGCGACCATGCTTGGGTCACGGCGGACCCAACGCGGTCACGGCGGACCCAACCGGGTCAACGACGGACCCAAACGCTGGGTCACTGTCGTGACCCAGACCTGGGTCACCCGTGCCAAGTGGGTCTGCCAAACGCAAACGAATTTTTTTTGTTTTTTTTTTTAATATCATTTTTTATAGGGAATAAGGGTAAATTTGTAATTTTTTAAAAACGTTAGGGGCATAAAGTCATTATCACCTCTTTGACCGTCTTGACTTTAAACAGAATTAGCTAAACGGAGGGGGGGATTGCAAAAAATTGAAACTTAATACACTAAGATTGAGAGGTTTGAAGATTGGGGGGGGGATTGCAAAGGCATGACAATTCAGGGGGGGTAAGATGAAATTCCCCCTTTTTTTTTAAACAAAAGTTTAGCCTACTGTTTCTTCCACACAAACATAAAATATGAAAAATTAGTTCATGTGTCAATAAAAGCTCCAAGAAAGACATAAAATAGATCACAAGGATGTCTCAAAAAAAAAATGACTGATAGTTTTTTTTTTTTTAAAATTGACTGATAGTTTAAAAGGTTTATGTGTATTTAATCCTTATTGTTATCTATCTGTGTTAGTTGAGAACTGCTATTTGTTATTCTCCTATCCAACCTTTTTAAAAATTAATCATTAGATCTGTAGAATTCACGTATGGTTAATTTTTAAAAAAGTTAAAGATGAAAAGGACAGGAGAAAGATGTTTAAACTTTCTCATGTTAGTTATCTACATCATTAGGGATCACTGTATTTAATTAAATAACAATTGCTGATGGAATAAAGTACATATGATTGATATTATTTTCTAATATAGAGTCGGAGGTTTGGGTTATATATCCTTTTTCCTTATTTGATTCACATCAACCTTTCTGTCACATGGCATAATGTGAGAAATTGATGAAACATATAGCAGAAAATGTCATCGTCAAAAACGTCATCGTTCATAGAAACTCCACAACAGGCTTTCTTTGTGGCAAATGGCCCATGTGTAAGAGTTGTAGTTGGGATTTCATAATAAAAAACCTAGTTGGGTCTAACATGAACTCTACTTGGCCGGCCCTCTCTATTTCGTAACTTTCCTTGCAAGGCTTTTCATCTTTTTCCAAAGCTCTCCGGTTCCACTTTAAAACATGATCATGGTGTCGGTTTTTCTATTTCGAATCAAAAGCAAGCTTGAAAAAACAGAATTTCTAGCTAGATAGCATAGTATCACAAGAAAACTGGCGATTCTATGTCTTTTTTTTATTTTTTTTTCCTATTCAATAGGGGAAAAATGAGTAATGCAAGAAGTTTTTTTTGTGTCTCTTTAGTCTGTTAAAAAGTAATATGACTTTTAAAATTACTATTTAGTTTGTAGTTGATTAATATTAAATTTTGATTAAATGATGATTTTAATTAAAAGCCACCTCATTTTTTGAAGGACATGAGAAAAACTTTTAAAAATTACTCAAAAAAAAGGGGTTACAAGGCAAATAATTATTTGGAGGGGTGAACTCCCCGATAACAAACCCAATAAAAAGGACAATACAGAAAAAAGAAACAGAAAATAGAAAATTTGTTTATTAATAATCGAGAAATGATAAGTGTACAAAAANCACTAAATGATTGGGAACCTCAAAATTTGAATTTCTCTCCTATTCAATCATTTAGTGCCACCTCGCTTTGTAAGAGATATTTATACAAAAACTTTTGTACACCTAACATTCCTCTTAATAATCTCAAGGGGCCATAAATGATTCGATTTTTTTGTAAAGGCTACAAAATGACCGTAAGCAAAGGGGCACAATGAGGATCACGAACCTCGATCGAAACATCCCTCAACTTTTTCGGATGGGATAGGAATTAACCACATAGCCTTTGGTTAGGTATTCTACTCTTCAATTTAATCTTTTTGAAGGGCATCCATGTCTGACTCGAATAAAATTACAGATCCAATGCTGCTACAAAATAAGCGTTTCTAGGTCGTGTTAGGTTGGTTGCTTATTGAACGTCAAAGAGTTGTTATATACATGTCTCCTTCCAAAGGGGCAACCGTATTTTGTGCCAGCCATGAGATAATTATAACTGAACAGGAATCACTTTATTTAATTTTTTCTTTTTTTTTTTACTGGCAAAGAAAGAAACAAAAAGCAAAAAAAAAAAAAGAAGCAAATTAAGCAGCAAACAAAAAAACAAAAACAAAAAATATGGGCAAAAGTAGCTAAAGGGGTTAATATTTCTAATAGGATCAAACACAATGGAGAGCAGAGAGGAAATGAGAATGTTTTCACCAATAATGATTGAGGCGGCCTATTTGGTCAGGTTATACGCAGTTTAATTTGCAATGCGGTGAGCTTTGTGGATAGACCAAATTGTAATATTATATAAGTGGTGATTTAATTAACATGGTATTAGGGCTAAAAATTATGAGTTCAAATCCTCTGAGGCCTTTAATTGTCGCTTGTTTGATGGCGAGTAAGGCTTCTCTGGCCTCTCCCACTGAGGGGGTCCTTTGGGGCCTGGAAGAGCTTTTCTGTTCAAGAATATAAGAGGTAACCAAATGAATCCCAATAAGTAGCAGCTCCCATTGAAAATGTCCCATGGATAATCACATCACAAGTGATATTTCATCATGCTTTTGCTACAATTCTATGGTTCATTGTTTTGCTTATTGATTCTGTTGTCGAAAGAATTGTTATCGCCTTGGGTTTGCGGTCTAACTAGCAGGCAATATTTTGACAGCAGAAGTACTGAATGATCTGCATATACAATTCTTAACATATCTTTTAAATGTTCGGAAAACTAGTCGGACAATTCAACATGTTGGCTTTCCAAAGTGACATTAAAGCATTTTTTTAAATTAGTATTTATATATATTTATTTTGGAGTTTGAATATGTTTTAAATAGAATGTATTAAAAAGCATTAAATGAAGAGAGCGCCACATTGAAAAAAGAGAAAGTGATGTTGACATTTTTAAGGCCCAACACACTTCAAGCATTTGTTTTAAAGCAATATTTGGCTGTATGCACTTGTGTTTATACTTCGCACCATACCCACACGTGTGTTGGCAGTGGGCTGTAGGACACTCGTGGTGCCTTGATGACACACATAGCTCGGAGCGATGGTTTGTTCTAGACATAGGATGCTTCTAAATTCTAGATTTACCGGATCGTTAGTAAATTTAATAGATTTAGTTTTCGTTTGTACAACTAAATAATAGAAGTTTTTTGGGCTCCATTGTCTCATAAAAAAATATATGTAGTAACCCTTTGCATACTATTTCTGATGCAGGCAAATACTTTCTTAAGGAAAGCGGTGTTGTAACGCATCTTATGAATATTTCGTTTTCTTGTTTTATCTATTATTTTTCTAACAAGTGGTTTACACTAAAAATGCATGAAAATTCATATTCCAGAAGTCAAATTCATGCTCTAGTGTTTACCTAATTACATAAAAATTACCTTGAGGTCACTGAACCACCACCACCAACAATGGTTTGCTCAATACTCTTATCAAAGTTACCTTCTAACCCTTTCTTTTTTTTTTCTTTTTTTTTTCCTGTGAAGGTTACCTTCTCACTTGCCCATATGTTTTTGTACCATTGATTTCCTAGTGAATATAATTTGAAGGCAAATGGATTTGGGCCAAGTATATAAGGACATGTTTATACCAGGATCTAGTAGGCCTAAAGATTCTCAAAATTTTTCATACAACAAGCAAATTGACGAGAAAGTTGCACACTAGTACCCAGCTTCAAATTTTTCTACTATGGGTAGTTGTTTTTGATGCCCGGCCAGGCTGGCCCATTGTGGCAAAAGAACTCTAAGAATTGTGAGGGCAATGTGTCTGTGAATCCCCCATATCGAACAGAGTATTAAGTCAATTCGGGCTGTACAAGAATTGCAATTCGTAATTTTTAATGGACTAAGTTGGGGCATTTCTTTTTTAATTAAATGCTTTATTGCTTGACTATACACTTTTTTTTTTTTTTTTATTATTAATATTAATAGTTTCCCCCCTTGGACAGTAGATGGGAGAGTAGAACTCATTATGAGAAATTTTGTCCTAAAGAAGAGCTTTTTTTGTCCTATAAAGAGAGGGTAAGCTACTAATGACACTAAAGTTGGAGAAAGGATTAATGTGGCAGTAAATGACTTTTTAACTTTTAAAATAAGTAGATGGGACAGTAGATCGGTAGAACCCCATTTGGCTAAGGGGCGGCTCGGCTCGGTCACTCCTTTTAGTATTTTTTTAAAAAAATATTTTTAGTTTTTTAGTTTTTTTTTTTTAAAAAAAAAAAAAAAAATTGTTTTTATTAAGGGCATTTTTATCATTTGGGTTACATTGCAAATTTTTGGTAGTATGGACGACGTTGTTGCAATCTTTAGTTTAAAAATATTGCAAATTGTGTGTTAATTTGAAAGAAATGTGTATTTTTTTTTTCTAAATAATTGGGAGGGGCTCTCCTCCCAATTTTATCATGTTTTGAAGGAGTAATGTTATTTAGTAAACTTATGTACAATTGTCATGCAATTGAATGACGTGGTAGTAAAAATTAACTATTAAATAAGCACTTATAATTTAAAAATAAAAATATGCTAATCAAAGAGTTGATTTTTATTTCTACCTTATCCACTTGTATAACAGTTATACGGAAAAATAAGGGAAATGCTAGATTTCCTTCTCTTGTCCTTCTCTCATCCAATGATGATTTTGAAAAATAAAAGGATGAGAGAAAGATACAGATAGATGCTGTAGCATTTCTCGAAAAATAAATAGAATTACACATTTTTAAATAAGAACATGCCACTTGTTAAAGAAAGCATCTAAATGTCTAAAAAAAAAATACCACCTCGCTCATCTCAAAGAAAGAGATTGCTAAAACCACTTAGAGCATTCTCATCCGGCTCCCTATTTTTATTCTTAAAGTAAGGTGTAAAATCAGTTTTTCCTACTTTAGAGAGCCATTTTTTCTAAACAATTACATCCGACTCCCTACTTTAGGGATCCACTTTGACTTTTTCATTTAAATATTAATATTTTTAAAAAAATTTAATTCTTTCTCTAAAAGGGGAAAACAAATAAAATTAAAAAAAAAATTAAAAAGTATGAGAGAGAAACTAATATTTTATTATAAAAAATAAGAGTAGAGAGTGGAATGGCTTCCTACTAGTAGGGAGTCATTTCATGCTCATTACTTTTTTCCTCAAAGTAGGGAGCCGAATGTGAGCAATAAAATCGTCAAAAATTCATTTTGGCTCCCTACTATAGGGATATCCCTATAGTAGAGAGCCGAATGAGAATGCTCTTAGAGCATTCTCATCCGGCTCCTTATTTTTATCCTCAAAGTAGGGAGTAAAATCAGTTTTTTCTACTTTAGAGAGCCACTTTTTCTAATCACCTACATTCGGCTCCCTACTTTTGGAATCTACTTTGACTTTTTCATTTAAATATTAATATTTTTTTAAAAAAATAATTCTTTCTCTGAAAAAGGGAAAACAAATAAAATTAAAAAAATTAAAAAGTATGAGAGAGAAATTAATATTTTATTATAAAAAATAAGAGTAGGGAGTGAAATAGCTCCCTACTAGTAGGGAGCTATTTCATGCTTCCTACTTTTTTCCTCAA
>FXXK01000994.1:111339-122980 GCA_900184695.1 Betula pendula
AGTCTAAA
Organism: Betula pendula; assembly: GCA_900184695.1. Taxonomy (NCBI): domain Eukaryota; kingdom Viridiplantae; phylum Streptophyta; class Magnoliopsida; order Fagales; family Betulaceae; genus Betula; species Betula pendula. The sequence goes on from FXXK01000994.1 coordinate 111,348, forward strand.
TCTTATATGTTAAAATACTCTTGAATTTATAGGGGCTCTGGCTGGGGATCATATGTGCACTCTTAGTTCAAGTGTTATCACTTCTCATTGTTACCATACGTACAAACTGGGATCAAGAAGTACAATTCTAGCTCTCCCTCTTCTGCTTCTTCATGTTCTCTTTTATATGTCTTCATTTTTCTCACTACATGTGTTATTCTCGTTCTTATTTAGGCAAAGAAGGCTACAGACAGAGTCTTCGACTCGATAATTCCTATGGAAATAATCTCTTGAAGCTGAAATGTGCCTACAACGGAGAAAATTTATTTGGCAGTTATAGATCTTCATCATCATTGGCAGATGTTGAGATCTAATGATGAACTTGGCTAGTGGCTCATTGACAACAACTTGGATTTGGCTAGTTTTTTTTTAATGGTCAAGATTAAATTCCAAATTTTTAATGAGAAAGAGAGAGTGAAATTAAATCTGAACCATTGAAAAAATTACATTACATATTTTGTAGTTATTTTACAGCACCAAAGTCAAATCCAAAAAACTAACTGAAGTAAGTTCCTCAAGTTTTATGTGTTGCAAGCCCTTTTTTTTAAGAGAAAAAAGCCATGAAAATTGGAAAGGAGAAAAAATTGCTGGTTGTCAAATAGCTAGTGGCTTCTCTGTTATTACATGGATGTTGTTGGTTTCTGCTGAATGGCATATAACATGAACTTGTTGAGAAATGCTTTTGCTTACCAACTTAAAAATTAATAAAAGAAATTCCAGTCATATAAAATTATTATTCATGCATATAGTAAGTTTATTTCCAGTTTATAATTTTTAATATGTGATTTGCTGTCTTAACTATTTACAATAGTTTCAAATATGGTCTATTAACTAAAGTGTGTGTGTTTTTTTTTTTTGCAAGAGAGTTTGTGCATGAGTCTCTCCCGCATTTTATTTTTAGGGTTAAACACGTTTTTGGTACATGTGGTTTACGTCATTATCAAACAACTACTTCAGTTTCAAAAAGTATCACAGGTGGTACTTGTAGTTAACATAATTACCAAGTTAGTACTCCCGTCAGGATTCCGTTCAAAAAATCAACGGAGCGCCACCTCATCACCTCTAATTAGCTGACATGTGTCCAGATCAACAAATATGAATTCCACATCATGAGGTCCTTATGGTTTTCTTGCCACATCAAATATAAAATATAATAAAATAATACTTAATCAAAAAAAACAAAAAACAATATATGAAATTAAGATTTTTGAAATGTTGAAATACTTTGAACCCTAATGAACCATTTCTTCCGGAATGAAATGCTCGAATGAAATGCTCGGAATAATTTAAAAAAAAAAAAACTTAATTTTTAATTAAGGATAAATTTGAAATTTTATAAAAACTTTATGAGTATAAAAGTCATTTCATTTATTTTGCCGTCTGAGTTAAGCCTAACTTTAATAGATGATTGACATTACAAAAAATTAAAAGTTAAATATATTATATAAGAGTTTCTAAACTTCAAAAATAATTACAAATGTTATGAAAGTTCATACCAATTAAATGCAAGGTTTATTTATTTATTTATTTTTTTGTTTATGCATCTTATCATGACATTGAACGTAGTCATAATCTGACACATAAATTTTAAAATATTCATCTCTTCCCCACAGAAATTAAGAAAATGTAGAAAAATCACAATTAATGTAGCTGTAGCCATGCAGCTGGCTCCCCACGATGATAACTTTTCAGTCGTAGTCTGGTAGATCATCCGAAATCATAACTAATCAAGAGCTTTAATATCTTTGTCCATTGACAACTCTTTCTGACTCTACCGCTCGCCCTGGGGCCTGGACAGTATAATCCAATTTTTCATAAAACAAATCATTAAAGACTGAAGAAAAATGAAACCATATAAATATAACCAAATTTTTCATAAAACAAGTCGTTAAAGACTGAAAACGGTTGGTTGAGTTTTTAGGCTTACTGTCAGTGTCAGGTGTGTGACAGCTTCTAAAAGCCGCATATGCTCTTCAAGCTATTAAGAAAGAAAACCACGTGACAACATGATATTAAAATGAAAAAAATGTTAATTAGCATTTTTAAGTAGTATTTTTATTTATGTGATACATTAACATTTATTTTTTAAAAAAATAAAAAATTATTAGAATATACGAAAAATATAATATATTTAATTCATATTATAAAATTCTCTATTTAAGGTTGATTGTAATTAAATTTGAGAGATTTGATTACCATATTTATATTTACTCTATACTCTACAATTGGAGACTTGTACAATTGGACAGGAAGTAGAGTGGTCCAAACTTGTAGAAATGAAGGCATGAGTTTTCATGTCAAACGGCCATTATCATGATTATGCCAGCATTGCATTAACTTCCAAATTTCTGATTAGGGTCAAGATATGTTGAGAAGGCAAAATCTAATCTTAAAAAGTTGGAAAGCCACAAATTCTAATCTTAAAAATTACTATCCACAGAGANTTTGAGAGATTTGATTACCATATTTGTATTTACTCTATACTCTACAATTAGAGACCTTTGTATTGTAAACAAGACAAGTGAATGAGCACAATGTAGCCCTAAGGGTCTTTTAGGGCCTGTTTGGGATTGCGTTAGAGAGCTTAAAAAGTACTTTTAGTACCTAAAAAGCTGTGTCAAACAAAAAGCTGACCTGTTTGGTAAAAAATTCCAAAAGTACTTCTTTGACTTTTTATTCTAAAAATGGTTCAAACGCACTTTTGGAAAAAGCTTAAAAATGAAGCTTTTGCCAAAAAGCTCTTTTTGACATTAAAAGCTCTATTTCCCAACGCAATCCCAAACAGGCCCTTAGAGTGGTAGATGTAGATGTTTAACACCGAACTACCCGTAATTCTTTGTGTCTTTTTCTCTCTTTCTTCCGTTTTTATTCAAATATTTTATATTTCTGCACTTATTTGCCAAAAAAAAAGAGCCACTTGGGCGGTTATTAGGTCGATAGACCCGATTCAACATGTGTGAAGCGTGTGAGCTGGCCCACTTGGGCGGTTAACAGATTGGCTTACTTGAATCTGTCTCGAAAAAGGTCGACAACGGGCCAAAAACCAAAAGGGCCGACTACGGCTTGGGCCAAAACACAAAAGGAATGAGCCCACTTGACCAATTATTGGGTCGACGCACTGAACCCAACTTGTGTGTGTCGTGCATGAGTGCGGTCCACAAGAACATTTTCTTCTTTTTTTTTTTAGCTCGGATCTAGTGCGGGCAGGAGTACCATAGGAGTGTGAGCTTGGCTGAAAGGCGTGTGATCTAGTGCGGCAGAGACCAAAGAGGAAGCTGTGAGCTCAACTAAGAGGGTTGACCTAGGGTGGCGCTTCTTTAATTTCTTAAAGAAAGCGGTGCACCTTATGAGTATTTCGTTTTCCTGTTTTATCTATTATTTTTTTAACAAGTGATTTACACTAAAAAGGCATGAAAATTCCTATTCCAAAAGTGAAATCCATGATCTAGTATTTACCTAACTACATAAAAATTATTATGAGGCCTCTGAACCAATCACCCACCCGATGGTTTGCTCCAGTACTCTTTTGAATATGAAAGTTACGTTCTAACCCTTTATTTATTTATTTATTTGAGAAGTGTACCTTCTAACTTGCCCATATGTTTTTGTACATTGATTTCCTAGTGCATATAATTTGAAGGCAAATGGATTTGGGCCAAAGTATATAACGACATGTTTTAACCAGGATCCAGGCAGGCCCGAAGATTCTAAAAAATTTTCATACAAGAAGCCAATTGATGAGAAAGTTCACCCACTAGTACCCAGCTTCAAATTTTTCTACCATGGTTAGTTGTTTTTGAGAATTGTGAGGGCAATGCGTGTGAGTCCCACATTCAACAGAGAATTAAGTCAATCTGGGCAGTACAAGAACTGCGATTCGTAATTTTCATTGGACTAAGTTGGGGCAATTTTTTTTTAATTAAATGCTTTATTTGCTTGACTCTACACCTTTTAAAAAAAAAAAAAAAAAATTATTAGTATTATAGTTTCCCCCCCCTTGGACAGTAGATGGGAGAGTAGAAGTCATTATGAGAAATTTTGTCCTAAAGAAGAGATTTTTTTGTCCTAAATAAGAGATTGGTAAGCTACTAATGACACTAAAGTTGAGAAAGGGATTATGTGGCAGTAAATGACTTTTTAACTTCTAAAATAAGTAGATGGGGGAGTAGAACCCAATTCGGCTCATTTGGCTAAGGGCCAGCTTTGCTCGGCCACTCCTTTCAGCATTTTTTTAAAAAAAAAAAATATATATTTTAGTTTTTTAGTTTTTTTTAAAAAAAAAAAAAAATTGTTTTTTATTAAGGGCATTTTTGTTATTTATGGTACATTACAAATTTTTGGTAGTGTGGACGATATTATTGCAATCTTTAGTTTGAGAATATTGCAAATTGTATGTTAATTTGAAAGAAATATGTGTACTTTTTCTAAATAATTGGGAGGGGCTCTCCTCCCGATTTCCTCATATCTTGAAGGAATAATGCTATTTAGTAGACTAATGTACAATTGTCATGCAAGTGGATGACGTGGTAATAAAAAATAATTATTGGATAAACACTTATAAATTTAAAAATAAAATATGCTAATCAAAGAGCTGATTTTTATTTTTACCACATCCATTTGTATAACAGTTATACGAAAAAATAGATAGAATTACATACTCTTTTTTTTTTTAAGTGAGACTTTCATCATTCCATTGATAAGAAATGAGCATAAAACTCTTACAACATATAAAGCGCAGATAACTATAGCATATCGCTATGAAATTACATAGTCATGATAAAAAGAGCAAAAAGCTCTAACAACATAAAGCGCAGATAATCATAGCACATCGCTATAAAATTACATAGTCATGATAGAAAAGAGCATAAAGCTCTAATAATATAAAGTGCAGATAAACATAGCATATCCCTATATGAAATTACTGAGTCATGACAACATCTTTCGCTACCCATCTAGTCATGACAACAGACTATATTTAAGATACGGGTAGCCTAAATTCTCACCAAACTTATTAGCGGCCATGAGAGGTAGTTTCTCATACCGAAACTACGCATCTTCGATCCTAAAGGTCAAGAGACACAAAAACATGAAAAAATAAATAAGAGAAAATAAAGGCACCAAGCAAATCCACCGATGGAAGGCGCTACGAAAGTAGAGAAACCCAGGAAGATGGTGGAGAGACGCGTGTGATGGTGAAGCTCTTTGAAGTTGTCAAATCTGGTTTTGAAAAAACCAAATCTAAGAACTCTAAGGAGACAGATATGAGGCTGAAAGTGGCGAGAAGTGGATGAGGCCGGCTATCGTGATTCATAAGATGAAGGAGAAGTCGAAAAATTTGCTATGTCAGGATAAGACCTCCGAAGAGGCGGATAGGATCTCCAAAGAGGCGAGAAATAGTGAGGAGAGAAGGAAAAGGGAGATTAGAGGGAGAGGGGGGGAGGATCCTAAACTACATGCACACAAGGAGAGGAACAGGCACAGGAAGAGAGATGAGAGGGAAATAATTACACATTTTTAAATAAGAACATGCCACTTGTTAAAGAAAGCATCTAAATGTCTAATAAAAAATACCACCTCACTCATCTCAAAGAAAGACTTGGTAAAACCGCTTAGTCCTCTCATTTTTCGTTTTCTCTTATGCATTTTCTTCTCTTTTTTCCTTAATCTACAAAGCAAAACCATACCAATATTCCATTACGATTTTACTATGCTGACTTGATATTGTTAATCCATCATTTCTTTTTTTTTTAACAATGGTTGGATCCAATGGTGAATTGACAGTGACACCTCGGTGGAGCTACATGGTGGCCACCATATTTTTTCTTTTTTTGAAAAAAATACCCCTATAATCCCTTAAAAATTAAATTTTGACGCCACCCAAAATTTAAATTATTGACAGTGACACCTTGGGTGGAGCTACATGGTGGCCACATTTTTTTTTTTTTTTTGAAAAAATACCCCTATAATCCCTTAAAATTAAATTTGGACCCACCCAAAATTTAGAATTATTTTAGTTTGCTTCCTCCTCCCCCTCCCCCCCCTCCCCCCTCGAAAAAAAAAACTTTAAATGCTAGTTTCGTCCCGAGTGACACGTCAACATAGTAGGGTAGTAGTAGGGACGGAACTACTACCCTTAGCTTTGGAGGGTTCCGAACCCATCCAAAATTGAAAAAATATCGCAAAATTTTGAAAATTTATTCAAAATTTCGGGTATTTTTATGAAATGGACCCCCAAAATTAATTTTTACTCCAAAAAATTTTATTTATTTTTGGTGGAGATATGCAATATTTGAATCTCCTCAATTTAACTGTGATATTGGGCTTGGTTATGGCCTTAAAGGCCCATGATATAATTTCGACGACCATAATTCTGAAATAGTGATCTTGTTCAGTCAGTCCAAACTTGTAGAAATGAAGGCATAGAATTTTCATGTCAAACGGCCATTATAATGATTGATGCCAGCACTGCATTAACTTCCCAGATTTCTGATTAGGGTCGACATATGTTGAGAAGGCTCAGCTTAATTCTCTGTACTTCGTTCCACAACTTAAATTATATGTAAAAAATGTATAATTTTTCCACTTTCTAATAGAAAAGGTAAAGGTTAAAACTTTATTATAGGAAAAACAAGAAATATGGAATCTAATAAATAAAAAATTGCAAATCGACAAATTCTAATCTTAAAAATTACTATCCACAGAGAATTAGACAAAATCTATAACTTAAGTCCACTTACAAATGATAAAAATAAAATAAAATTTTATATGAAATTCTCACGGGTTGATTGCAAAAAATAAAAAAATAAAAATAAAAATAAAAAAGGGAAACTTCACTTATCCCCCCTAACTGTCATGCCTTTTGTAATCCTCCCCCCAATTTTTAAAACCTCTCAATTTAGTGTATTGAAGTTTTAATTTTTTGCAATCCCCCCCTCCATTAGTCAATTTTGTTAAGTTAGACGGTCAAAGGGGTGAAATAACTTTTATGCCCTTAACTTTTTTAAAAAAATATCAATTTACCCTTATTTCCGAATAAAAAATTATTAAAAATTTTTTTTGTTTGGGTCAGACCCACTGGGTCACGGGTGACTCAGCCGTGGGTCACGTTGTGACCCAGCGTTGGGTCACGCATGACCCGCATTGGGTCACTTTTTAAAAAAAAAAAAATTTTGAAAATTGAAAAAATATTAAGGATAGTTTGGTAATTTAACACCCTTTAGTTATGATTTAACAAAAAATCTTAACGGAGGGGGGATTGCAAAAAAATTAAAACTTTAATACACTAAATTAAGAGGTTTTAAAAATTGGGAGAATTGCAAAAAGCATGACAGTTAGGAGAGTAAATGAAGTTTCCAAAAAAAAAAAATAAAAGATAAGAAAACGAACAGTACAAGAAGATTTGATGCCAAATTCATGTGGATCAACAACATCTCAACCTTTTCAGTGCAGCCTATATTTGAATGACCCAAGAACACCAAAAATGATAACCCAATGGATAAAAAAACCTCTAATAAGGGTTCAGGTCAAAACAGATGGGCTGGTTGGGCCGACCTGCTGATTAGCCCAATTTAGTCACATCTTCCTCTTGAAAAAACAATTTATTGAGAAAGAGTAGATTTTTTTTTCTTTTTCTTTTAGATGAAAGAGTAGATTTACTACATTGAAATGAGCCGTTTATGCCTCATTGTGTTCTTACTGTCTTATACTTCTACCAGCAGTTTTTTTTTTATATATTTTTATAAAATTAGAGAACCAATTTACCTTTTACTTTTCTATTCAAAGAAACTTCATAATTATTTTCATTACCCTTTCCATATATCATTTAATTTTTTTTTTAAATAAATACTAAAGGAAAGAGAAAGTCATTTAAATATTATTTCAAATAAATGTTAAGAAAAAGAGAAAAAAATGAAAAATATATTTTTATATTGAAATGATGTTAAGGGAAACAAAAGTATTACGTAGTAAACGGATTCTTGGTTTAAGATAGTAATAGTTTTTTTTGTTGATTTAGGGAATGTAATAGTTTTTTTTTTTTTTTTTTTTTTCTATTTCCTATTGTTATTGATAAATGGAAATGATGGATTGAATGGGTTGATGAATAGGAATAAAATGTAATTATTTGTATGTAAAAAGATTGAGCGTTTCGAGAAGCTTGGTCTCTAAAGGTTACAAATAAACGAAATACACTTTGTAATATTCTTCCATATCTTTTCTACCCATTGGGCCTCCCTTTTATAGACCCGATCGGTTGATACAACTGGACCCCTTCTAACCCTCCAACAGAAAGGCCCAACCTCCTAACTCACACTACTATTACTATTATATCCCTTATAATAATATTAAGGGAATCTATTTTATGAGATTATTTTAAAAGTTTTTTTTTTTATTTAAAAAATGAAATGAATTTTAGAAAAGCTGCTGTTTACAAGAGAATCGGAAAAGACAATCCCAGTTAAGCGATATTTAATCCAATCAAAACATATCCACATTCTGAAAATTAAAACTACATTGTTTTTAGACCGTCCATTTAAAAACTCATACACATTGGAATGTACATGCGTCAATCAAATAGCATGCCATATGATAACAAAGACATGAATGTGATTTTAATTTGCCATATATCAAGTTTACAAGTGTTGGAGACTTTTAATCATCTCAGTCTAGCTACTTTCTACTTTAAGTACGAAATGAATGCGATTTTTTTAAAAGACAAAAAATGAATACTATCTTATATTAGTTTCTACCGATAAGATTCTTTATGAGAAGAAAAGAGTAATATTGATTTACATGAAATTATTATTATTATTATTATTATTATTATTGTAGCAAAGTTTGAAATGGAATAAAGTAGATGATACCTTAAATTTCTTATAACTTTTGGTAAAAGAGTTTTAGTTAGAACAAATTTTCATTTTCATAAAAAAAAGTTAAAAGACTTTCGAATTGATAATGTTTATCACCATTTATCTCACAAGTTCGGAATAGGATCCACTTCATTTCATTTGAAATGGAGATCGAGGAACCTGTTAGTACATTTTTAGGGGCAAAATTGTGAAATGGAGAGAGGATCCTTCTCCCATAAGTTCAGCTAATACAATGAAATATTTAATGAGTAATGCTATACATACTTTCATTTTCACAGTACTCTTTAATGTGACTTTTAAAATTATTATTGAATTCAAATGAATTGCTATTGAATTTTGGATCTAATAGTAATTTTATAAGCTACGTAGGGAGTATGAAAGTGAGAGTGTGTAAAATTTATTATATTTAATTGAAATAAAAGATGAATGATAGAGACAAGATTCAGACTCATGACTTTTACTTTGATACTATGTTAAATCAGCACTTATTTCGTAATTTTAAATTCGTATAAAATAATTGATTTAATCATTTAATTAATATTTTAATAAATACAATCTAAATAAAAAATGGCAAATAACAAGGAGCCACACTTAAACTTATAGTACCCACATTGACCCATGAGACGTGAGCAATATGTAGCCAATTTAGATTATATTGCATATGGATTTAGATTAGATTGAATATATCATATCGAAATATGCTGGAAAAGCTATCGAAATCCCTTTCTCATCCCTCCAAATAACACTATTGTTATTGGATTTATAGATTTATGTAGATTTCATGTGTGGAACCTACAAATTCAATGATAATAAGAATATTTAGAGGGATGAAAGTGAGATTTGGATAGCTATTCAAGCATTTTCCATATCATATTTGACAAGTTTAACAATTTAAAACACGCAAAGCTTCTCATTCCACAGTAATACTGGTGAGTTCCCTCTCTAACAAATTTACAATAGCAAGCATTTTCAATTTTTTGTGGTCATCAATCAATTTACAAGGGGGTGTATATATGAAATGCTCTTTGGCATACATGGTTGGAACTAGGTAGCGCTAATACTTTTTAAAATTTGAAAATTACTCTTAAAATTTATGATTTTTTTTTTAAATGTAATATTTCCTTCGAAATTAACTTTTTATTCCTACAAAATTGGTCCTCGACACTTAAATGTCTAGTTCCACCTATGCTCCGATGCATATGAGAGTGACATTGCAAACACACACCCATTGCATGTGATCCTTCCACGTATAGTGGAAAATGTTAAAATTAAGATAAATACTTCTTTACATTCTTATGTTCATTTCGTGTATATTTTTCCTGATTTAGCATGCTTCATCTATCATTGTTTTTTATTTTAATGAAGGATGAATGGAACATGTCAATTTGGCGAAGATGTACGTGAGATGAACGTTAAAATGCAAAGAAGCATTTATCTAAAGAGTAATTCTAGAAGTCATTTTTGTATCCCTAAAAAATAAGACGACTTTTAAAATTATAATTTGATCAAAATTTAATAGTGATCAATCACAAGTTCAATGATAATTTTAAAAGTTACATTATTCTTAAAGAGACACAAGAGTAACTTCTAACCTTACTCTTTTCTAAAATTAATTAGACTAGAGTTTTTTTATTTTTTTATTTTTTATTTATTTTAATTCAATAGAAGGGAAAAGGGAAAAGGGGAGAATTAGACTAGAGTTTGACTTGCTACCAAAGTAGCAGAAATTTTGTTTATGTAACGATGTATGCAATCCCCTATCACATGCATATGTCATCGGGGTGAAACCTTCATCCATAGACAGATTGATGTGAAATGGACGTTTTGTGGATCACTGTATAAGAGAGACATGCATACACCTATTATGTAACAGATCCTTCCACCCAAAATAGATGATGTCATGCAATGGTTTTTTTTTTTTTTAATTATTCAATATAAAAAAAAAAAAATTAAAAAAAAAATGAAGAAAACAAAGATTAAAAAAGAGGTCATTTTCACTCTTAATCCAAAGAGCACCAAAAAAAATAAATAAAAGATTGCCTTAAAAAATATTTTTCAACACATTATTAAAAGCAATCCATTCAATAATTGAATGTGCTCGAGAATTAGCATATTTTGAAACTTCAAAAGGGGTCCCATTCTTAAAAAGAAGGAGCATATGCCACATCTCTCTAATGGTTTATGTCCGAGTCACCATCGAAGGAGAAAGAAACAAAAAAAACTTTAATCTAGCTTGGTCCTCATGATAATTATCAGAATTGCCTTATCATTATTTAACATGTAATCAATTAATTAATGATATATTCAACATGTAATCAATTAATTAATGAACTTATCTACTTATCATTAGTACAACGTGCTCGACTTGAATTCTCCTTTGGTGCAAACACGTGCTTGACTAGTATTCTGTTTGTCTGCCCGTGACGCTTTTCATAATACGTGCTTCACAACAGGAGGATTAAAAAAAAAAGACAAAAGAGAAATGCTTCATCTTCATCTTCATCTCTTTTTGTCTTTTTTTTTTTCTTAAAAAAAACTTTTTTGTCTGAGAGTCTGATTTTGCATGCTAAGATATTATTTGAGTGTGTGTTTGAAATAAATTGTAGTTTGAAAGCATATTAAAAAAAAAAAATTATATTTTCGAATCGTAAGTAAATAGGTTAAAAACGTATTATTTTAAAAGTTAAGTTGCAATTTAAAAGGTCAAACAATAATTTTACTTTAACT
>FXXK01000995.1:6862-44362 GCA_900184695.1 Betula pendula
TCCTCCCCCACCCCTGCGGGCAGTACGCACCCCCCCCCCCCCCCGCCCCCCCCCCGCCGAGCGGGCCGCAGTCTCGGGGCGCGGCAATTTGCTATGCTAATCTACTAGGGTGTTTTAAAAAAAGTTAATAATTAAATAGAGAAAAAGTGATTTTCAGTTAAATTAGCAAGTAAAATCTACTAAAGCTACTAGAAATGCTCTTATGTTTATCAAAGCTTCACCACAAATAGGATTCTTCATCCTTTTCTTCCATCCGGATAAGAAGTGAGAAATATTCTCCCCTGTAACCTTTTCATCATTCAATTAAAAATAATAAAAAAGAAGCTTCCACTGCAACAAAGAAACAAAACAACAAAACATATAAAGGGTTGTCATTTTTCCTTTTCTTGTCAACAATCCTTTGCTTTACAAAAGATAAGAAGTGAGAAATATTCTCCTATACCTACGAACCTTTTCTCCCATTCAATTAGAATAAAAAGAAAAGTAAGCTTTCACACTGCAACAAAGAAACAAAACAACAAAACTTATAAGGGTTGTCATTTTCCTTTCTTGTCAACAACCCTTTGCTTTACAAAAGATCAGAGCAAAAAGAGCTTAGATATAGCATACAAATTATATTACAAGTGAATCATGGCGCAGCTACAAGGGCCAAAGAGTTTTCATCCCAAGATGTCTTTCTTTTTTATTTTTTTTTTAAAAGATGTTGGTGTGAGGAGAAGAAGGCTTTTGATTTTGGAGAAATCGTTTTTAGATAATATGTAGTGGTCATGTTTCAATCCATTCTATGCAAAGCAAAGCCAAAGTTTTAACAATTTGGAGATATGAAATTTCAAATAAATTGAAGGGGATCTTGATTCAAATATCTAAAAGGCTAATGTATTTCCATCCCTTGTGGTTTAAAGACTTTATTTTTAGTCATCTCATTGCACCTTTGAATCATAGATGGTCTTCTATTTTGGCCAAAGAACAGAGATGATATATCTGTCCATCTTTCGTCTAAATATTTAACAAACTCCATGTGTTGTAATTAAAAATTGACATCTGCTACGCCTTATTAAAAAAATAGAAAATTAAAAAACTTAAAATATTTAAAAAATAGAAAAAAATATAATAGAGGGGTGGTCAAGCTACCCTCTTTGGACAAATGAGGATAGTTGGCCAGCCTTTGGCCGGTATGGGGCTGGCTGAATCACCCTCCTAGTCCATAGGGGTGGTTCGGCCACTCCATAGAAGAAAAAAGGGGGAGCCAAGCCACCCTTCAGAGCCCTTGGAGGTAGCTGAGCCATCCCACAAAGCAAAAAAAAACTAGGGTTTTGGCCCGTGGGTGTGGTTCAGCTACCCATTTTTTCTCTTAAGAATATATCTATTCATTTTTTTAAAAAATTTAATATTTAAGTTTTTTTTTTAAAAAAATTTAAATTTTTATTTTTATTAAGGCGTAGCCAAGTGTCAATGTTTTAACACTAACACGTGGAGCTCCGTTAAATAAGTGGACGAAATATGGACAAAGGTACCATCTCCGTCTTTTGCCAAAATGAAAGTATCATTTATGATATAAAATGAAACTGAGGTGGCTAAAGCTAAAATTGTTAAACCACGTGAGACAAAAATGTATTTACCTCAATCTAAAATTTATCACCAATCGCACAAATAATGTCTTCTAAAATTTCTTAGTTACTAACCGAACAACATGGTTCATTTTCCGTTAAGGACATAGTATTACCTTGGTGTTTTGTAGGTTAGTAGGTTGTCAGACCATAAAGTGAGAAATTTACTAGGATAAAAATGCCAAGTGAATAACTCGCATTATCATGTTTTACTAGTTATTAATTGAATAATACTATTTGTTCATCTCCATTTACTCATCTTTGTCCATCTCTTCCTACATGAAAAGAAACAAAATAATAAAATAATAATATACATATGACATGTGGGAAAAGATGGACAAAGATGGATAAACGGAGATGAACAAATAGCATTGTCTTTATTAATTATCTATTAATGCTTTAGTGATGTCTGATTGGAAGCTCTAAATCTATTATTAATAATACATAATGTTGTTAAAGGATTTATTATTAATTATCTCATATAATTTATTTCTGCTTTTCGTTATAGTATACTCTGATAATTAGTAAAGCATAATGAATTTAACTAGTTCCCAGTTAATTAGTTAGAAAGACTATAAGTACACTCCAAATTAAATAAATTTAATTATTTAATTTTTGGGTATTACAATGGTTGACCTCGGCCGGGTCGCGGAATTGGTTGCCTCCTTCAGCCTGTGTTGAGTGACCAATTTCTTGGTGAGACAGTGTGTTGTACATGATAAACTCTAATCTATGATGGTTGTTCAATTGCTCACTGGGGTACATGGTCGATCCTAACTCGCGTGCTAGGTAATCAATTGCCCAATAGGATCTGACGTGGGGTACATGATATTATCTTATCAATAACCTAATAAGATATGATGATGTGGGGTATAGGATCTTGTCTGATCAACTGCCCAATAATATTTGAGGTGGGGTACATAATTAGCGCTGACATGTGCCCTGTCTTAATCAAATTTCTAATGAGATATGATACAGGGTACTTGCAAAGATTATAATAATAAATAATAATAAAATAATCACTTGAATCATCAACAAACTTTGATAAAATCAATTATCGTTGGAGAGTGAAATATCTGTGTACAAAAAGTCACAAGATTTGCTAAATTAGCTAAAGGACTAATCCCATTAGCCCAGCTTATAATATGCCCTTAGCTACCTCCACCAAATGAAAAATAATGACAGCCATTGACGTCGGTACGCTCAGCATAATGAGAGCCATCATTCCCAAAGTCAAGCTAGGCCTGGTATTCGTCAGTTGGGATCGCAACAACCCCATTGCTTCAGAAATATGCGAACCATATTCAACGTAATATTTCTTCTCCCATTCCATCCAATGAGAAGGCGGCTCGCGATTCATCATCTTCTCCGTCCTCATCATCTCGTGAATTCGTTCTCTGAGAACGGTCATGTTTTCGTCGACGACCTTGCCGTCGTAATCATGACCGTATGCATCCTTGTTTGATGCATAAACCATGGCTGTAGGCCTCCTAATAGTAAGGAATTGGTTGAACCCCATCTTCTTGTGCAATGAGCTGCCGAGGGAGGGGCGTGGTGAAAGCGAAGGGGAATATAGAGACGTTGCTTGCATTTTCTTGGAACGAGTATTTTGTGGAGGAGGTATAATTGGGTATGGTTTGTATTTATAGGAAAAAAAGGAATTTGTATGAGATAGGGTGAGACTGGGCAACACCGTGTGGGAAAATGACAATGATATGTCGGCCCGCAAGTAATTCACTAGTTCTCAGATTACATTCTAGAATGACAATGATATGTTGGCCTTCTGGAAGGAGAGAGAGAAGTTTCTTAGCTTCCTTCACCTCAGCCATAGAGGAGACCTATGGCCGTGGAGTTTGGTTCTCCATAGCCTCCTCCCTCTATGGTCGTGCGTGTAGATTGATCGGCCATGGACGTGTGGGTTTATATAGATACTATTGGTTTTGATATCATTTTTGTTATCTATTCGACGAAAAAAATATGAGAGCATTCGAGGCAGTTTTTTTTTTTAATTTTTTAAAAATTTATGAAACTTCCATATCCAAATACTTTGCAATAAGGAAACTGTGGTGGGTTACTTGTTATAGTTTTCTTAGCATTTTTGCTATATGTAAAGAGGGGAATGAGTTATAGAGAAGGTATTGAGAGGTCTCCATTTACAAATGCATTAATTATAATGGTGCGTTTGAAATTGCGATTTCTTTAACAAAAAGTGTGATTTTAAACCAAATCGCAAAAATGAATCGTTTAAGGATTGCGTTGTTAAAATTTTGTGATTTAAAAATACATAAAATTTACGTTTTCAAATCGCAGGCAAGAAAGTGTTTTTCTGTAAATGCCGAATTTGAAATACTAAATTGTAATTTTGCTAAATGCTTAACTGTGTTTTTAAAAATTACGTTTTCAAATCGCACATTTTGAAATCACAAACCCAAACAAACCTTAATTCTACAACTCATCAAACTAAAGACGGGGATCTTATAGTAAAAAAGCGCTAAAGCACTGCAGAGTCATATCTTCCCTTGATATAAGTATTAATAACGCAGATCCAAATAGCAGAGAAAATGCATTGGCCAGAACTTATAATGAAAGATTGGGATCATTTGGCCACCAGGAAGAGATAATATTGAAATGTTTATGGGTGTTTCGTCCAATCAAGCCGCATAAGGAGTCATGATTTTTCCTCTTTGCCAGGAAATGTATTGGCAAAATACATATTCTAACATCTTTGCCATCTTAGGGTCTGTAACCTGGTATTCTAACATCAATAATTTAACCATAAATCTCTAGATTTTATGCAGGATATGTATTGGCAAAAATATGCAAGGCTCAGCAACTTTATCTTTACTATTAGAGACCAAAAAATTAGCAGGCATGAAAGCATAGTTAAAATTAAGTTTTGAAGACGATATGCAGTCCCAACAAACCCTGCAAAGGGGGATCCAACAAACAGACCCAGTCACAATGTCCAAAAATGAAAATTCTCTCAACCATATCGCTATGAGTAGGATTATGTAAGAAATTCCTAAGCGAATGAGTTATGTATATACATAATCATGACATAAATGTTGACAAAAGTCCTATAAAACAACTCAATAGCTCAGAAAAATGCATGATGCTCTCCTTTATTGCAAAGACATCTTCCTTATTTAGCACCTGTATGAGATAAATCAGTGAATAGTGGTAAATCTGGTAACTACAACATTATTAATATCCATGATCCAAGTAACTACAAACCTTCTAGGATAAATGGATGGACTTGGTCAATTGGAGGAGATTCAAGCTGCAGGTTTGACTCAACTTGGTTGAGCGGAGGGGGTTCAAGTGGGCTGTCTTTTTCAGATAGGTCAGTATTAAAAGGCTCGAGCTGTTGCTCTGGTTGCATTTGCTTAGGAGGTGGCGGTTCAAGCCGCTGGTAGTTGGGCTTGTTTTTCTCAAGGAGAAGGTAAGTGGTGCAATACCAAAACAACAGTATCCTACTCTGAGCAATTATTGTCTCCCTAATGTGACTACCTCCAAAGGAGAGCCGCTCAAGTGCCTGCAAAATGCAAAGAAAAAGATTTTGATACATGCTATATATGACAAAAAATTATCAAGAAAAAACCCAAGTATAGTAAGACATGTCTTTGTTAGCCACTTCATTATCTTCCACCGGCATACCTATGTCATTTATTAAATGCAATGGACTGATTAAACGGATATTTCCAAAATGGATTTCAGGTCTTTGAGTCAAAATTACGTGCTGACTATATGTCTTCTCATAAAACCATATAATTTGATGATTTAAACAAGAAAAGACTATTTATAAAAAGAAACAAAAAAGACTTGACAAAATTCAAGCCAATACAGATTTTACTTGAATAGTTCTACCTGCATGTTGAAAACCTATGTAAGAGACCAAAAGACGTAGTAGTTTATTAAAAAATCACAAAAAGCACAATCTAAATACACAGAAAGTATATAAGATACATATCTAGCTAGGGATTTAACTTAGATGCTGTAAAAAAAAAACTACACGATATCTCTAGTAGTTTTTTCAACGGTCTAGATTTAATTTTATTTTCTTTCATATGGAAAACTTAGAATTAAATCTAGACCATTGAAAAAACTACAAGAGATCTTATGTAGTTTTATTTTATAGCATCGAAGCAAAATCCAATAAATCTTGAAGAAAAAAATTCTTAAATTTCTCTGTCGCCTGTTCACGGTTTTCAAAACTCCGATAATTTATCTCCCTCCAAAGATAACACACGAGGCAAGACAAAATCATCTTTCACATTTCAGCAGTTTGAAGCCTACCAAATTGCCCTTTCCTACAGGCAAAAAGGTCTACTATTTGACTAGGCATAACCAAAGCCAACTCTACAAGGCTGAATATGGCGTTCTAAAGAGAACTAGTCATCTCACAATGGACTAAAAGGTGGTCCATTGAATCTCACTCTTCTTACACATACAAATACCAATCAACAACTATGACATGCCGCTTTCTTAGATTATCCATAGTATCTTCCTTAAGGCGGCGGACCAAGCAAAGAACACTTCTCTCAAAGGAGCCTTACTCCGCCAAATACTCCTTCAAGGGAAGGGGCACTATCATGGGAAGTAAGGATATTGTAGGAAGATCTAACATTAAACAACCCTTTCTTAGAAGGTACCCAAAAAACTTGTTTTCACCACCCCGTCTCAATCAAAAGGAATACAACAAATTGAAAAACTAGGTAAATACATCCACCTTTCAATCGTGAGCCACTATGAGAAAGTTAACATTCCTCTTATGAGAGTCACTAAAGAACTCTAAATGATTTGCCACATAAGCATCCTTACAACAGGCCAAACTATACAATTCCGAATAAGCTACCTTGAGGGCTAAATCCTCGCATCACACGTCATGACATAATCTAATTTTGGAACCATCAGCAACTGCAAATCTAATGTGACTAAAAAACTCCCCCAACCTCTCCTAATACTCTTCCATAGTTCCACCCCATACGACTTATGAACCTCTTTAGAATGCCACCCTCCCCACGAGATGCCATATTTATGATCCACTACCACCCTCCCCAAACAAGTCCGGTTAAACAAAAGTAAATTATAGACCACCAACACTCTTTTAGAGACCAAAGAACAAATCTTAGTCCGGCTAACCAAGTTGAATTTGAAATCATCACCAATGCCACCACACAAAAAGTCTTGTTGTAACTTTTTTATGCGATTGGAAACACCAACCGGGAGGGGAGAAAGAGACATAAAGTTAAGTAGGGAGATTGGAGAAAGTACTTTTAATCAAGGTAACCCTCCCACCCTTTGACAAATATGTCCTCTTGCATCCAACTATACAACGTTCCATCTTCTCAATAATGCCATCACAAATAAATTTGGGCTTGAATGAAGCTCCCAACGGAAGGCCTAAATATTTCATAGGTAAAGAAGAGACCTACAACCTAAGATGCTAGCCAGACCTTCAACATATTGACATTGCTAGACCGACTCTAATATAGCCAAATTAATCCTCAAACTTGAAACCGTTTCAAAGCATAAGAACAATGCAAGTTATGAAGATGATCTGGATTTGCTCCACAAAAAATCAAAGTATCGTCTGCAAACAAAAGGTAGAAAATGTTGAAGGCACCAACATTCCTAGACCCTACCAAAAAGCTTGATAAGAGAGCCCCATTCGTTAAAGCAGAAATCATTCTACTTAGCGCCTCCCTAACAATAACGAACAGGAAGGAAAAACATATCTATAAAGTATGTGTATCAAAAATAATTACTAAATAAGCATCACTGTCTCATATAACGTCAGGATAAGTTTAAATTACAAAAAAAAAACAAAAAAACAAAAAAACAAAAATATATAAACAAACTTAACTTACCCTTTGAATTATCACCCATTTTGCAATGTCCCCCCAAAACTTAAAGTCTCAATTTAGTATAGCAATGTCCCCATCCGTTAGCATTTTTCGTTAATTCCTTTCAAAATTTCCAAAATACCCATATTTTTTTAAAAAAAAAATACAAATTTTTTTTCAAAGATTTAGGCATGGGTATTTTTGCAAATTTTGTAAAATCTTGATCAACGCCTAAATCCTTGCAATTTCTTTCCTAAAAAGAGAAGGGGTATTTTGAAAATTTTGACACCCCACGAAAAATCCTAAAAGAGGGGGAAAATTGAAAAAAAAATTGCAAGTTCAACTTTGAATTTTGGGGGGAGCATTGCAAAAAGAGTGACAATTCAGGGGGTAAGTGAAGTTATCCAAAAAAAAAAAAAAACCAAAAACTAAACCTATTATTTCAACGGCCATGCTCCAATGTCCTAACATTCAGCACCAAGATCTTGATCTACAGCTATCCATGGCACCTGCACCCATTCCTAGGTGACACTTTTTTTATTATTTATTTTTCTGATCTCGCACATGTGCTATGGTTATTCAATAATAACGTAAGTATAGTTGCACACTGTGCAAAGAGCATCACCCTTTTTAATATATGGCATGCATTGTTAGATGGTGTTCTGTTCTCTTAAGGACAGGACATCCCATTTCATTACAACTTACAAGTTACAACTGAAAACAATTCACTTGCTCCCTTACCTGTTCCCCAGTTTGAATATCAAAAGAATTCTGATGATCGAATTGAAGACCACTAAATTCATTGATGCAAAGCCCTTGAAAGGCCCTGAAAGTGCGCAATGAGTGTAATAGTCATCAGTAAGAAAATATTAACAAAATCCACCTAATCACCTAGCATAAATGGAGAAACTTTGCAAACAGCATTTTCCTTTTTCCTTATTGGCAAATAATAATATCTTTACCATCTTATAAGAGAGAAACGAGGAATCCAACGGAAGATGATTGGTGTGTTGTCAGCATTGACGTAATAGCCTCCAAATACAATAAAAACTGTCATAAGAGAAGGCCCCACAGCCATTGCTGCTTCAGTGGTGGGAACCATTGCCCCGACTGTAAGCCCCATGGCAGATGCAGCAAAGGATTCCGCAGTCACGATTCCACAGAATTTTCCAAACCTAGATTGTCAGAGTTCCAAGCCAGTAACTTAGTACTTGTGATGAATTATTCCCCCACCAACTCAAATTATTAAACATCCTTTCTCACAGAGTTCAAAGATCAAAGTGGTGAAAAATGAACCATAGAATGATCTATGTAAAGTAGTCTTAATAAGAAACACAGATACTTCCAGCAATTAAGCGAACACTTCAATGGATAATTTCAAGGCTTTATAAACTCTAATTCTAATAAGTTTCCGCTGACACTGTTGATTCAATGATTGCATTGCAACAGCTTGAGAAATTTCTTGGGTCCAGAAGTGAGATGCATTGAATTTCTGGCAGATAGGCAGATTTCTGAAGAGCAAATGAATCATGGTCCTCCTGGAAGGGCCATTGGGGAATTTGTTAGCAACTTTTGTCTTTCCAGACGTTTTTCAATCTTTTTCCTCCTAGTAGTTGTGTAAGGATTTTGCAAGGAAGGGCCACTAGCTTATTAACACAATCTAATTTTCAATCTATTCTATTATAATGTTGGAGGAACTCTTCTATACTATTTTCCACAATCTAATCAATCTATTCTATTATTTTTGATAAGTAAGAAGCAAATATAATTAAAATAGAATGTAATCAATCTATTCTACTATTTTCCATAATCTAATCAATCAATCTATTCTATTATAATGTTGGAAGACCTCTTCTTCATTGGTTGTTCTTTGGGAGCTGTTATAGCTTCCATAAAAGCAGGAAATGTTTCTGTCTCCAGTTATTGTGATAATTTGACAGAACCATTTCACAATTTAATTCATTAAAAAAAAAAACATGTTTACCCATATTATTCAATAAAGTAATGTGGACATTGTAGAATTGCACCAAGTATCAGAAAAGTAAAAAAAATGTAAACATTTTTTGATAAGTAAACGAAATACCTTTTTGATAAGTAAAAAGGTAGACTTATAATTCACAAATACATGAGGAGCCTCTAAGATCATAAATAATAGGGAGATTGCAGAGCTGCATCTTATTCATTTGGCAGACTTATTATCGTACTCACCTGGACAATGTTGGATGAAGACGCGCCATTGGATACAAAACAGCGCCAAACATTAATGGAAATGCTGCTCCAACAGGAATCTCGGCCAACAATTTAGAAAGCAGATAGGGTCCTAACTTATAAGACCCCTTCGCACGCTCTCTGTCTACAATTGCACGTTCCTTTGGAAACACACCCACAGTCTTTGTAAGAGCAGCCATTGCAGTGTTTATTGCAGTAACCTGAGTATAGCATGTCACATAAGCAGACCAGAAGTAGTGAAGATTCCTACAAAATATGTAGCAATACGAAGCACTATAATTGAAAAAAATCCAAGACTATGCCAAATCACACTCATCAGTGCAGCTATTAAATAACAGTGTAACCACCCATGGAATGAATCACTAAATAATTGAATAGTTTCCACAAAGTAAGCTTGCAGCAAAATCAATCATAAAAACGAGCAGGGGATTCCAAGGGAATCAAGAACATTCCACACCTGAAGCAATCCCATTCTGTCTTGTATCGATGTCTGAGATCTTCTCATTCTCCAGAAAACTGACCCAAATATTATAGCCGATGCAATCGACATTCTTGCCCGAACTTTATTTGTTGGTCCATCACGAGAAGCCTAGTCAGGCATGGAAAAGCGTCAATCAAATATAACAGGGAGCTGAAGTTTCATTCACATAGCAACCTAATTCATAATATGAACCAACTAGAATATCCATATGCATCTCTCTAATTGTTGCTCCAGCCAAAATCTTAGTAATTGAGGATAGACAATGACTTCAACTTGTCAGGGACTTTTCTCTGATTTGGTAAAAGGTAGAGGTCTATACAACACCGTTATTGTAATTCATGCTCTCCTGATTCTTTTTAAATAGCTGAATGAACATGTCTCCTCAATTCAGTACTCATGGACATAAGTAAAATGTTATCCAAGATCCTTATCATACCACTTTTGTTAGAGCAATATATAGAAAACCATACACAATACATTGTTGACGTTGAATGACTTAAAAGCCATCACGTACGTGGATCCCATTCCTATTACTTTTTTGGTTTTAATTTTTGGAACTTCTTTGACCGGCTTGCATTAACCGACTTTCATGCCTTTAAAAGAAGAGTTTGGCTTCCCTTGTTTTAACCGCCGCGTGAAAGAAAAACATGAGAGCCCTTTCTTCTTTTCACCTTGGTTTTGAGATGCCGCATAGAAGGAACAGAGAGAACCTCTTTCTTGTTTGACGCCTACCCGCACAGTGTGAAAGATAAAAAGGAGCTACAGAGTGAGAGAAAGTGAGGGAAATAGAGCAGCCATTTGTCCCAGCAAAAGAGAAGTTTGTAGTTTTGTTTTCTCCTTTGTGGCAGAATCTCTTTTGTGTGATAGCAAGATTTGGATATATTAAGACTTTGGGTTTTTGGTGTTTTTTTCTCTTCACTATTTTTGTACTATCTTTGGTTAGAGAATTTCTTCGTAATCAATTCCCCCTGTGGATGTACCTAACCTCAAGGGAACCACATAAATTCTAGTGTTCTCCTGTGATTGTTTTGCCTTAATTACTGTAATTGTGGTCTTTTACACAAGAAGTGGTATCAGGGCTAAGATTTGGTATTCAGAGTGCCGATTACGGTAAATATGGCAACCACCAAGTATGAAGTTAAGAAGTTGTTATTGCCATTAAACTTCTACTAGCATACAACTTCTACTAGCATAAGAAGTTTAATGGCAATAAGAACTTCTCTTTTTGGTAGAGAATGATGAAAGATCTTTTGATTCAACAAGGAGTTTACAAGGCACTATTGGGAAAGGCGCAGAATTCCCAAATAATGGATGATGATGAGAGGAAAGAGATGGATGCCAAGGTTGTGAGTGCAATCCATCTTAATTTGTTAGATGAATTTATTCATAATGTGATTGATAAAGAAAATGTCAAGACAATTTGACAAAAATTAGAGAATCTATATCTGGCGAAGAATTTGATGAATAAGTTGTATGTGAAGATACAGTTATATGGTTTACAAACAAAGGAAAATACATATTTGCTTGAGCGCTTCAACAAGTTTAACATGTTGAATACACAGTTGTTGAACTTTGTAGTGAGATGAAGAAGATAAAGCGATACTTCTACTAGCATTGCTTCCTCCTTCGTATGATTACTTCGTTACGACATTATTGTATGGGAAAGAAACTTCAGAATTAGAAGAGGTAACTAGAGCTCTCTTGTCACATAAAATGAGAAGAAAACACATCAATGATCAGGCTTATGGGATTGTGGTAAGGTTTGAACCAAAGCGCAAAATGAATAAGTCTAAGGAGAATAATGGCAAAGCTAGGCAGTCTCAGTCTTAGTCATGATCGGCAAAAGATGAAGAATCTCAGTTAAATGTAAAAGATGTAAAATGCTATTATTGTCACATAAAAAAAAGGGCACTATAAAAAATTTTGCAAGGTATTGAAACATGATTTGGAAGATAACAAGAATTAGAAAGGCTTCACAGATTCAATTAGCGTTGCCAATGACGAGTTTGATGATAGTGAGGTTAGCGTAGATCTTCTCTCAATTTCTTCATGTACAGATTTTCTTATAGATTCTTGGATTTTGGATTCCGCTTGCTCATATCATATGTGTTCGAATAAATTCTCTTATGGTTACTCAGGAACATAGTTAAAGGTGGAATTGCAACATCCACTTCGGTAGAATCAAGTTTTGATGCTATGGTTTTGTGGCATATGCGGCTTGGCCATTTAGGTAAGCGTGGTATGTTTGAGCTTCACAAACAAAATTTGTTGAAAGCTGTGAAGTCATGCAAATTGGATTTCTACAAATATTGTGTATGGAAGCAACAAAAAGTTTGTTTTAAGGTAGCGTTTCATACAAGTAAAGGTGTTATCGACTATGTTCATTCAAATGTTTGAGGACTAGTGGTAGTATCTTCAAATGGTGCATATTATTTTGTTAGTTTCATTGATATTTTTTTAAAAAGGTTTGAGTTTATTTTATGAAGCATAAGTCAGAGGTTTTCACCATCTTTAAGTAGTGGAAAGCGCATGCAGAAAATCATACTAGAAGAAAAGTGAAGTATTTTAAATCCAATAATGGATTGGAGTATAAGGATGCTGAATTTTGGAGTTCTGCAAAAGAGAACACATTACTCATTACTTCACAATTAAAGGGACTCCACAATAGAACGGAGTTGCTGAAAGGATGAACAAAATATTGTTAAAAAATGTGAGATGCATGAGGTTGAATGCAGAATTGCCAAAAGTTTTTAAGCTGAGGTAGTTAATTATACGTACTTTATTACAAACTGATCTATCAAGAGGAAGTATGGATTGGTAAACTGGTTGATTATTTAGTTTTGAAAATAGTTGGTTCTTCTGAATATGATCAAGTGCAAAGTGGAGAACGGTCAAGACTAGATCCAAAGTCAATAAAGTGTATATTTCTTGGATTGGAGACTGATGTTAACTGTTATAGGCTATGAGATCCGGTTTCGAAAAAGAATATTGTTGGCAGAGATGTGGTGTTTGATGAGGCCTATATGCTAAGAAAAAGTGATGATGAAACATCAACTAACAACGAAAAAGGAAAACAAATCGTGGAGGTGGAGTTTGATCACCAGAGTTCACCTATGGATCAAAGTGATGATGAGCAGTTTTTTAGGGACAGATATCAACAAGAAGAGCCTTATTAGTGAAACATAGATTTTTTTTGATAAATTTATTAGTGAAACATAGATATTAGTAACAAGACTAACCTGCATCCATGCACGTTTAAGAAGCAACTGGAATTGCCTCCACCAACCTCCCTTCTTCTTGATTATAGTCTTTAACTTCATGCTGTTTTTGGACATCTCCCTTTTGGTAATTGGAGTTGCATAAAGAATTGTTGATGATTGTTGTGAGAATGACTCAACAAGACCATCTATCCTTTTTTGAGAAGAAGAGACAATTTCGGCAGAACTGTAGTCAATGGATATGAGATCAGCGAGGAATTCAGCAGGATTCACGTGATCTGGGCAATGGTACCTGTTGAATCAACTATCAAATGGTCATACTTTCAGAAGTAAACAGTCATTAATTCACATATACGCGAACTTTAAGTTGACCAAACGCCATCTGGATGCACCATTTGAAACATGATCTCTTCTTTCCCTTCTTTCTTTTTCCCTCTTTTCCTTTTTTGACTGTAAAAACAGGAGTTGCAAAGGCAAACATGTATGGTGCATATAGTTTTTAAAAACATAATTGAAATTGATGGTCAATTAATATTGATCAAAAGACAAAAGTTTAGTACGTGAACCCAAAATCTCAAAAGGCTATGTGATGACCTCTATATTAAACCGACCAAAAAAATGAATGGACTAACAGTGCATAACCAGACAACAGAAGATTAGTCATCAGTCATGCATGGTTAAGTCACCCCAAAACACATTTGAAACTACCATTCAATGACTAATTTTATCTTTGATAAGTAGAGTACCAAAATGATAAACTGAACAGTAGAAAGGAAGGGACATTTGAAGACACAGATACACTATAACCTAAAGCCAAAGTAGACATGAAATGTGACAGGTTAGTATTTTTTCCAAGGGAAAAAGTGGAGAGTTTATGTGTGTCATGCCAGTGATGGGTCCATGACATCTAACAATGTTATGAACTTATGAACTAGGAGATAGTTTACATGTCTATCGTCTTTGTTTATGGACAATCCTTATGCAACACAATTGCAAAATTGGGGTTAAAACTTCATGTGGACAAGGTATAAATAAGTGAATCTCAACTCAAAATCCAAATGGACCACATGAAAAAGAAAAAAACAACAAACAATAAGTGGTAAGCAGGTAGAGGCAGCATTGGAACAATGTATATAAAGTAAACAAGGTTCAGCTAACAACCCAAATTTGGAGAAGTATGCCAGTGGTTCTTCACGTGCAGGACCAGCATAGACAAGTGCACCCTCTGTTAGCAACACAATGTCGTCGAATTTAACATACACAGACCCCCTAGGCTGATGTATGGAACAGATTACAGTATGTCCATCCTGTGCAAGTTGTCGGAGAGTTTCCATTACTTTCTCGGCCTGGAAGGCATCAAGTCCTGAAGAGACCACAAGTTATTTTGAGAATAAGAAAAGCAGACTTTTGGACCTTTTTTCATGTAATGTGCGTAAACCAGAGCATTAACATTTATATGAGAGATCATGTATATAGCTTTTAATTTACGAAAGATATAAAAGTAAAATTGCTTGAACATCGTGATAATTTGGACCTTTTTCATGTAATGTGTGTAAACCAGAGCATTAACATTTATATGAGAGATCATGTATAGGCTGTTAATATTGGTCAGTATTATGAATAAAACTCAGATTGCATAACTCTCTAATTTGCGTTGTACCATTAATGAGTGACACATCTATTATTCTTCTAGATAGAGAAGAAAAAAATATGTTGCTTATTCAGAGATATTTTTATTTATCTTCATGTCTTGGAGACGGAAACTTTTGTGAATTACTAACACAACCGTTGTTCAAAGATAAACACAAATATGATTAGTTTAATCTTTTGTAAATTATTTTAAAATTACTGTGTCAATCGAGGGTCTAACCTGAATCATATGCAAGGTAATATCTTAGAACAAATACAAAGGCCATTGAGGCATATTGCATGAGCAGAATTAAACAACAATTCGTCTTCTTCTGCCTAGTTGAGTGTATCTCATGTATATTTAGATTGCACTCATTTGCGCTTTCTAATTAAATTGAATTACTTATCAAAAAGGATTTAAACGGTTATTCTTACCAGTTGTTGGCTCATCAGCAAATATGACTGATGGGCTTGCAATCAGTTCACAAGCCAGAGATAAGCGTTTCTTTTCACCCCCACTGATCCCACGGACTTTTGCATCACCAACGCGGGAATCTGCACAGCTAACCTTTTGAAGAAAGGGAATAAAGCAGTCATGAAAAAGTAATTACAATTGTGTAGTCTCACAAATTTCAAATTCATATTTAATAGGAGGAGATGCTTTCACTTCCAATTACATTCAAAGGAAAGCAGAAACTGCTTAGAAAAAATTGCACTTAACCCTTTTAGTAGCATGATTTTCTAATCCAAAACACGACTATTTATCATTCAATTAGCACATCCACCCCTACACCTGATATTGCTTCTGCAATGCAAAGCTTCCTACTAGACTTGAGGTATGCACATAATTTAAACCATCCAATCAGTTCGCTTCTGAGAACAAATATTACTTAAAAATAATCATCAGTTAAGCCAGACAATCTTACCAAGCCTAGTTTGAATAGAAGATTGTTCACATATTCATCTCTCTCTTCCACGGAAGGTATCTCAGGAAGCTGAAGCTCGGCAGCAAGGGACAGCGTTTCCCGCACAGTTAGCTGCGAGAAAAAAAGATCCTCCTGCCTTACATAAGCAAACCTGCAATCACCAATACCAATGAAAAGCATTTCCAAGCAACTTTACAAGTCCAAAAACCACAATTGGGCAAATATGCATTACTTATAAGCTTTGTTTGAACTAGGCTTTCCATTGATCTCCAGAAGGCCTGACAAATGCACCCGAGGCGACGACATCAGCTGACCCGCCAGAACGTTGAGCAACGTCGTTTTTCCTGACCCTGACGGCCCCATTATCGCTAGCAGTCTTCCCGGTTTCGCCTCTCCACTCACGTCTTTAAGCAGAAATCGCACCTAACCATCGAATTCTACGTCACATGATTGGTTAATTGATGAAGTAATTGATTATGCTGTAGCTCAGCTAAGCTTCAATGTTTTTTTTTTTTCCGCCACATTTTTCTCAGCAACCAAACGGTCTTCCACAAAAATTAAAAGAGAATTATAAGAAAAAGAAAAAGGAAGTTACTGATTTGGAGGACTTTTCAGAAAGGGAGCAGTTGATGTTGCGCCAACGAATTGTCACCGGGAAAACTTTTCCGTCGAACGGGGATTCACTGGAGTCGCCATCTCCGGAGAAATCGTCCTTGTCGTCGTAGTCATCGGGCTCGAGTTCCGGCAAGATAGCTGGGCCGGGGCCCGAGAAGAGGCGGACCAGGAGGGCTGCAGCCACGGCCACCAGAACCCGGCCCACACCGTTCCCGCCAAGCCCAGCCACCACCTGGCCGACCCTCTTCCCGCCAAAATCCACCATTACCTCCTGCTTCTTCCTGAGCTAATCGGCTTGAGCTCTCTCGCTCGCTCGCTCTTAGCTTCGTTGCTCAACAGTAACTAATTCAAGTGTGATAAATATTGTTTGCGCCTTTAATTTTGAGGAAATGTATGTACGCCGACGGTGTCGTTTAATGACGGAATCGCTTTCCAGCGTCCAAAATTCCAACGCCCAACGGCTGTGAAGTGAGGTGACGGATTGCTCGCATGAGAGACGCGTGTCCCTCGCTTTGAGGATAAGATGGGCTTAGCAACAAGCCCATTTTACTAGTGAGCCGTACGCAATTTGCGTGAAATAAAAAGGGAATATTATAAAAAATTCCTCAACTCACGGCCAATTTTAAAAAGAAAAATGCTGTGCTTCCAACTTTTCTATTCAATTCTATCCAATTTTGTATAGGTATTTTTTTTTTTTAAAGAGTTTGTTTTTACATTTGTAGGGCCAATCTTCGTTCACATATATAAAGTTAGATGAAGTTGGATAACAAAGTTGGACATGTAGCATTCATCTTTTAAAAAAGTCTTATGAATTGTTGTCGACTCCACAAATTATCAATATGTGATTAAAAAAACAACGCTTGTTTTTAAAAATTTATCCTAAAATACCTTTAATTTCTTAAAAATAAAATAAAATAAACTTAATCAATTTCTCTTTTTGAAAAAAAAAAGAAATTGGGGGCAACCACCCCAAACTCATAACCATTTTTAAAAATAATAAAAATAAATAAATTGAAGTGTGGCCAATTCACCACATGGGGTGGATCGACCACCCCCAAAGCCATGGAGAGGTGGTTTGTGAGCCACCCTCCATGGCTTTGGGGTGGCCGATTCACAACCATGTGGTGGATTGGCCAACCCCAATTTCTTTTTTAAAAAAAAAAAAAAAATTGGTTAAGTTTATTTTATTTTAATTTTTGTTAAGAACAAAAGGTGTTTCAGGGAAAAAAAAAAAATTGAAAATTGGCTTTTGTATCACATATTGATAGTTTGAGGAGTCAACATCTACCATTTGACAATTTGTAGGGTTTTTTTTAAAATCGACTCTCAGTTTGATGAGCTTTTTTATATTTTTTCCAAATAAAACTATGTAAACTGAACATACCCAAAGTATGAGTTTCAATTCGTGTTGGGTTTGAATTATATTGAGCTTTGACCTTATAAATATAACATTATGTAAGTTACTTTTAATTTGATCTATTTAATTAAATAAGTGAGACTCTTCAATTCTATCCTAATAATTTTATATTGGCTTCGTATTGAATTTATAGATTGTATTAACAATTGTCAATCTTAAATATCGTGTTTTGAATTTTAGTCATATTTAGATAGGTATATAAAACTATATAAATAATACATAAATTATAATTTAATTAAACATATTACACCCTTAGGACATGTAAAACCATTATTACCCACCCTTTACCAACTTAAAAAGAAGATATGACTGCAATTGCACTCCAAGCCGACAAAACTTGTGCTCTTCATCTAGTGGGGAAAAAGGGAATGTCATCTTCAATAATAAGGCAGAAGTACTTTGAATGCTAATATAAAGACCGTATGGATGAAGAAATCTTCTTAATGGAAATGGTTGGAGTCTTGGAGAATTAAACTCCTTTTTCTAATGAGCAATTAGCAAACTATGTCTATTCTAATAGAAACCCCAACGGCCCAACCACAATATAATACCAAGTTACCGACAATAAATAATGTCGATAAAACACAATAATTTTTTTTGGAAATTAATTAAAGGCCCGGTCCAAGAGAAGGGTCATGGAAGTAGTGGCTGATTGGAGAGGGACTGTGATTGGACATTGCAGGAGCCAGCAAAGAGGAACTTGTCCGCCGCAACCAATCCGGCTGCACAGAAACAAACCTAATGAATCTAATTGTATTACGAAAATTATAGCAGTTTTATTTAAATAAAGCACTATCACGTTGAGAGTCGGTGAGAGTCTAATAATAATTAATTATTACAATTATCTACGTCAATAAGGTAATTTTTGTACTATTAAATAATGGTTATTGTTAAAATAGGAGACGTTAATTATTATTTTTTATAATATAGTTTATATTGTTTTAAAGATTACGACTCTCTCGAAGTGGCTATATATGTTTTCCAGTGTTTTGTAGCATTTGATTCTTAACATGCTAATCATTTTTTAAAAAAAAATTATTGTATTCACTATATAAAGATGTTAGAATTTATTTACTTAGCATTAAACTAAATTTTAGGTACTCTAGTGTATAGTAAAAAACTTCATTGTGATTTTCTCATTCCCTTTTTTTGGTTCATTTGGATAGAAGCTGAAAAGAATGATTGAAATTCATATTTATAGTTTAAATGACCTGATTGCAATACGAAAAATACAATTATAACAAAAAAAATCAATATCTAATATTATAGATAGATCATATGAGTAATGGTATATATAAGACTGCTATCTTCTTTTTATCATCAAAAATATAACTTTTTAGTGCATATACCATCCATTACTAGGATCAAATAGGCACATAACCCAAAAAAAGAAGAAGAAGAAAGATGTCAATAGAAAATGAAATTTGTTGGTGAGTTTAACCCTACTAATATACGGATTTAACATTATTATGTATTAGACATCTTAGGCTTCACATGGTTTGTGCCGACCCAGTATGACAAAAATGACTATGATTTAAATGAGAGTTTTTATAAGGCTTAGTTCATAGAGCGGAAACTTGAATCGTCTGTTTATGTATTTTTGATTTAGTTGAAGGTTTTTATATAACTATTTCTATAATAGGGTTTTGTATGCATATTTTGACGCCTTCTTTATATTTTTTATTGAAAATAATAAAATTTTGTCATAATACAGTAAACGTAGCCTTTAAAAATAAACCATTTAAATTTATGTGTCTTGTAATTAATTTTTTTTTCTATTTTTTTATTTGTCTTTTACTTCTCAAGAGTTTTAAAAAATGGGTTAATTATTTCATCAAGACATTATTTCAAATTTATAAAGTAGGTGGTTTGCTGGAATAAACTTTTCTCTTTTGCTCTTATTAATTCAAAACAATAATGTTTTGTTGAAATTCATATCAAACCCTTTTTTTTTTAAAAAAAAAAGAAAAAAGAAAAAAAAAGGAAATTCATATCAAATATTTATACTTAAAATTACTACTTGAATCCCTTAATTTTAAAGCACATTATGACTTTTTATTGCCCCTCTTGTCAATTTTCTATATCCCGTTATTAATTATTGTTAATATTTTGGTGCATTTATCTATTTCTTTCCAATTGTCTAAACTTTTCTTTAAATACCATTGTTGAAGAAAGGAATAAACAGAGCTGGAGCAACCCACGTGCGGGTGGCACTGAGTTCTGGTTTCCTGGCCCCCACTCCACAAATCGCAAAACAGAAACTACGTGGCGCAAAAGACAGGGTCAACGTATGGTAAACACCGTGGTCTTTAACACAGCCAATAATCCTCATCGTCTCAATCGTTCCGAAATCGACCTTCGTATTGATTCCGAGCTGAGCTCCTCCTTTGTACTTAAACCCTACGCAGATCTTGCCATGTAATCTCAGGCGTGGGTCCCATGCATCCGGGCTTTCTCTTTTATTCACTTGCCTCTCCGGCTCCCGAACTTTCTCGATAATGGCGAACAACTCCAGAGACGAGCCCAAGACCGGTCCTCAGTCCGATCGCTGGTATAACCTAACCTTAGGCCCCTCCTTCAAAAGCGATTCCTCCAGCAAATTCTGCACCCTCCGATGTAAGATTTTCAGCCTCTAAACTTTCTGTTCGGTTCCCGGGAAAGTAAATAAGGGAAAAAAAAAGTGATTTTTCTTTGTTGCTTTTTTCTTTTTGCAGATGAATTTAAGCCGGCTTCAATCGACAAGACGAAGTCGGGATCGCTACACAAGACCAAGGAAAATAGGGTATCTGTGGAGTTCCACAACAATCAATTGGGAAAACCAAAAGTGACATTCGAGGGAAGCAGCGAGGAGTACAAGGAAAACGACGCCGTTCTGTTCTTCGACGGCGAGACTTTCCGGCTGGAGCGGCTTCATCGGGCCGTTAAGCAGCTCCGGCACCTTCGCAAGCCTGGTGAGTCCACTGCTGCTGCCTCTGTGGTCGCCGCCGCGCAATCGGTGCCAGCCCCGGAGCTGCGGTTGTCCCCGGTTGGGAAGGGTGCAAAGCCGGCAAATCTAGGCAGAAGCACGTTTCCAGCCGTGCCGCCGGTGCCGGTGAGTGTGTGTACATGAAAGATGATTGGAGCATTGCGTTTTGCATTACATAAATCATCATCTGGTAACCTGCGTTTGAATTGATGTCCACAATTTGAATGAACCCAAATCTATAATTGTAAATATGCTATGTTGTTGAATTCCTTTGGAATTTGTACCCACTGGTATATATCCTGTACCGCATCTTTGCGCTTAGTTGATAGTAGAAACTGATGTGCACACTATTCAAGAACTTTAATTTTGTGAGTAGTTAGTATGAAAATGAAAAGGAAGTAAAAAAATTTTGTGGAGTTATGTGCTGTATGTTGTAATGTTTTTAAGGTGTAGATGAATCTTGTTGAATTGGTGGTTGTGAAATTTCTCTATGGTTTAGGGTTAAGGCCTTGTTGGGTAGAATTATATACTCCAGATCACATGCATATTGTATAATCTGAGGGAAACAATACGTGTTATCTATTACAACTTTGTGAATGAAACATATGGCATATCATTAATAAAACTGCAAATTTAAAACCCTGCACCTGTACGATGGGGCTTAGCACATAGGTTATCAAAAATACCTTTTCAGTTGCAATGAAATTCTTATCCAACTTTCCCAGTAAGCGAGAAGATAAATATGGTACCTATAGAACATGAAAGGGGAAAACAAGAAAATAATTGTTCTCTTCTCTTTTTTGTTGGTTAAAAATGATTTACTTTACTGTAATAAAATAATACAACTGGAGAAAGTAGAGCCAGTAAATCTAGGACTAATCACTTAGATTAGTTAAACAAATCAACAAAAGCAAACACAAGCTGAACTATGGGATCTAAGTCATATAGACCAAGAACTCCTCCCTACTTACTCCTATTTCAGTAGCTAAAGAAGAAGAAGAAAAAAAACTCCTGCCCTAGAAATATCAATTAGTGGTAACTGCAAAAGCTCGAGACAAAATGCATTGTCATTGTATCTATTCATACATCTTTGGATTGGAACTTTCATGAATCAACTAAGGTCTCATTTGCTTCTAAGTTTTTTAAAAGATTTGTAAGCATCCATTAGTTTTTTTTTTTCATTGATACTGTTAAGTATTCTTCAGTGTTAATCAAACCTTAGTGAAGCAATAAAGTTTTTGTTCATCTGCTTTCTCTGCTTTAGTTCTGAAAAAGAAATTAAAAGCAATCATAATTGTTCATCCACTTTCCCTTCCTAGCTGATGTTTTTAGCTTTATGTGCTCTTGATTTGTGCAGGTTGAGGTGGAGCGAATTGATATTGGCAAACCAGAGAATCCAGGTCTCTGTTATATACTTATATATATATGCTTCAAGTGTATATTTTCCTAGTGTCACAATAAGTTGCTAGATTGGAAATATGTCGGCACAATTGAGTTGGATAGATTCTGAATATGATTTTATAATCTGACTATTACTGGAGTTGGAAAAGTTTTTCTATCCTTGCCACCCTTTGGGTGTTGACTTTTATTTATTATTATTTTTTGTTTTATGAATAATAATTTTATTGAAAGAAAAGGGCAAAACCCTCATATACGAAAAGTACACAGGAGAGACAATTACCCTATAGGTGCCTGCAATCTAAAAAGTTAACTTGATCTACAAGATTCGATAAGGAGAAGTTAGAAACATTGCCTATGAAGGGAAATGAGGGGAGGCTGCCCCTCTACTATGAAGGGAAATGTCCCTCATAAAGGGGTTGGCGCCCCTCATCGAGGGATGGCCGTCCCTCACACCTCTCTATGAGTGGCCACCCCTCACATAAAAGAGTTATGAGGGAAGGCTGCCCCTCATAGAGAGTGTTGGCCACTCAGAAAACAGGTGCCCCTCAGTGAGGGGAGGTTGCTTCTCTCTAAGAGAGGTGGCCACCCCTTTGTGACGAGACGTTGCCCTTCACAGGTGAGAAGTCGCCACCCCTCATCTGGTGAGGGGCAACCCCCCTCATTAGTTAGGGTTGGTTGGCCACCTCTTTTTTATTTTTTATTTTTAGTTTTTAATTGTTTGTGTAGGATATATTTATAATTTAAAGTAACTGTGCCACGTACGTTTGGTACATGATGTGTCAAACGAGAGCTACACAACATTAAGTGATTGGTTTAATATTTTTTTGATAAGTAATATTGTAGTGGTTTGTCTTTTCACAGAATGCTAGATGTTGTGCTTTATACAGGCTTAAAGTCTAACATTCCAGTTCCATATTGGGAAGATGAGTAGCCCAAATATAGTGGGTAGTTTATAAAGACACTCATGGATGCTAATTCCCACATTACTTACTTATCAGCTGAAATTGATGTTAATAAATTATAAGCGATTTTAGGGAAATTTCAAATTGACTAGATCTTTTGGGGTGATTGCATATATGTGACGCTTTTCCTGGGTCATTTCAAATGGTATCAGAGTTATCTAATAACGATATTTGGTACTAGAACACTAGATGACGTTGCCTTAACATCCTGACAAGGACGTTAAGAGTTTAAGGGGAGAGATTGTAACACTCCGATCTTATATTGGGAAGATGAGTAGCCACATAAAGTGAGTGGTTTATAAAGTCATTCATAGGTGCTAAGTCCTATATTGCTTACTTACTAAATGAAACTTGTCTTTATAAGTGATTGTAGGAAAGCTCCAAATTAATGACTAATCCTTGGGGTGATAGCGCAGATGTAATTAGTGCTTTTCCTAGATCGTTTCATAAAGTTTTACAGGATCACCTTGTCGTTGCTTGCATTTGCCAAAATGCATATGAAATACTAAATGAACGTAAATCTGTGTTTTTGTGTTACTAAATTAAAAATTAGCTTCATTCAGGCCAAAAAGTAAGATAAAAGATTTGTGGGTAATTAGTAGTGCCTATTATAATTTTATTTTTTTGATAAGTAATAAGTCAAGATCATTAAAAAAAATTATAAAAAACGTAAGGCACCTTTAAGTACACATAAAATATACAAAAGAAATACTTAATTAGGGGGAGTAAAACGAACATAGAAATCACTATAACTGAGCGATAGAGGAGAAACAAATGCCGCTGTCCAAAGATACAAAATATCAAAAAACATAGATAAAATATCTACAAGCGTCCTCTCTTCATCCTCAAAGTTTCTATCATTTCTCTCCCTCTACAAACACCAAAAGAGGCATGTAGGCACCATTTTCTACACCGTTGCACTCCTAAGCCTACCAAAGGACCACCAACAGTCAAACATATCAACATGTCTAAGCATAAGCCAGAACAACCTAAAATGACTGAAAAAAGCATTCAAAATAGCGGAAGCCACTTCGCAATGAAGAAGAAGGTGATCAACAGTCTTTCCACTGCTCTTACACATGTAATATCTATCCATTACGATGATGTGTCACCTTCTGAGATTGTCCAAGGTCCCTCTTGCCTAGAGCCGCCGACCACGCAAAAAAGACCGCCCTCGGGGGAGCCGACGTCCGCCAAACGATGGCTGAGGATCTATCCATCACAATGGCTGA
This sequence comes from Betula pendula, assembly GCA_900184695.1. Taxonomy (NCBI): domain Eukaryota; kingdom Viridiplantae; phylum Streptophyta; class Magnoliopsida; order Fagales; family Betulaceae; genus Betula; species Betula pendula. The sequence continues at coordinate 31,391 of FXXK01000995.1, forward strand.
TTCAATGCCTTCAATTTGAGAGACCTTCGAGTCTTTCTATCAGACCTCTTTTAAATTCATTGATTAAACCCTGCTCTCTGTTTCATAAATCTTTAGGGTTTTTGAATAGCGAGGATGCGGTTAAACAGCTACATATTAGGTACTATAAGGATCTACAAGCAATTCTCAGGCTTATCGGTTCATAATTTCTGCCCTCCATGCTAGTTTAATCCTCTCCCCTCCAATCTGTAAAATCTATTGAAACCCTTTTTTTTTTTTTTTTTTTCTGAGTGTGAAATCAACTAAGGAGAATCGTGTATGTTGAGGATGCTTTTGTTGATCAATTTATGCAATACCTTATTGTCAAACTTTCTGGTGTTCAATGAGAAATGACGTGCTTGCTGTTAATTTTTTTTCCCCCTTTTTCTGAGTCCTCTGTCACAAACTAAAAATGTAAATATTCATGTTATGACAGGTGCCAAGCCTTCAGGAAAAGGGGCTGTTGATTATCCATCTGATCCACCAAACTTCTTTGTGGCCTCACCAGGCCCCAAGAGCGAAGAAGTTGAGGAACATCAAGATATAGATATTGATGACCTTTTTGGTAGTCGAACACCTGAAGATGAAATTGCTGCTGAAGAAAAAGACAATGCTGGAGTTGATACAAATGTACCACATCAAAATGACACTGATGAAGAGATTGCTGATGTAGATGATAGTGACGATGAAATGGAAAGGGGACCCAATGCTGCAGAAGCGCTTAGAGCCCAGGTGAATGCTGAGGAGAAAGATGAGCCGACTTCTAGTTCTAGCAGCTCAAGTGGAAGTGGTAGCAGCGCAAGCGGAAGTGGTAGTGGCAGTAGCAGCAGCAGTGACAGTGAAGGCAGTGATGAAGACTCAGTTAACTCTATCTGACATTGGCAAACTGCCCTAAACCTGCAGAAAAAAGCAGTTGGAGACAGACAGAAAATACACAGTGGATATGTGCCAACAGAAGTATGGCTTGCAAATTTAAAACAGGCCATCCTGGTTTTGGGGGAGATATCTTGTTGAGCTTCTTTTTGTTTATAGGGTTACATGTTTGAGTATTTATGGGAGATCTTATTAAGCTATCCCACTTGTGTCAACACATCTCTTTTGGCAAATGTAATGAGTGAAATTCTTATGAAGAGCATGAAACTTTCCAAATTTGAAAATACTTTTGAGATACGTTATTACCATTGTGACGTTAGTTTGTTGTTTTTTTAACCCTCTTGTTTTTATTTTATTTTTTTCTAAACAGATAATAGGTTGAGTAGTTGAATAACAACATCACATAGTTCAGATATTCTAATGTTACGTGCAATCCATTCTTTCGTATTCTTTCTAGATGTTCTTTTATTTATTAATGATTTTCAAAGAACATCCCCCCCTGCTTTGCACAAAGAAAAAAAAATTGTGCTACACGTGATGATTGTCGACAAGACAAGTCATCATCAGCAGAAAAGAACCCCAGGAAATCGTTATTTTTCCAGGTTAGAATTCCAGTCTTTTAGATTGATTCAACCGATTAGTATAATATTAAGAATTATGTGTTTCATTATATAGATAACTAATGCGTTATTCCTTGCGGTAGGTATGACTGATAATGATGTGATTGACTGTTTCGCATGTGATGCCTCCCTTATCATATTTATAGAAAATCCAATATAAGATTTCTATGTATTAGTTAAGTCTTGCATAATGCGTATCATTGGTTTCCAAAGCATTATCTGCAGAGTTTAAAACAGCTTAACTTGGCGATTTAGATATTGTGTTGACCACGCTATACTGTTAACACATACTGCTATTTTTCTATTGTAAAAAAAAAGAGTAGTAGGTTCTCCAATCTTGTAAATAGAATTGAGCATATTTTTGTTGATGGTAAAAAGATGGGGGTGGGGACCGGTGGGGTACATCTTAAGCATTAGATAGATCTTCTTCTTTGGTAAGTGCAACTGTCCACCTAGACGTTTGGTGTTATGGTTAAGAATTCTAATTAATTAATTAATACTCGAAAAACAGAATAAAGAGACATAAATCCCTGAGGTCATCGTATCGTAAACCGCTGCCATCGCATCACGACACGTCGCTTTCGCCCCTTATTTTTAAAAACTGTCTCGCCTATTTCCATTACCAAACTTGCTATCTCCATCAACTCCCTCCACTGGGGAAAATAGCAATTCCCTTTGGTCCAACACATACAGCTCCAAAATTACTCAAAAAACATCGCCACCTTCCCCACAAGCGCGTGATCTCAACTCCACAATCCTGTCGTCCAAGTAATGTCCTCCCACATCCCCACACAGGCCACACTGGACAACTTGCACTTGGTAATACAATCATGGCGCGTTTTCGTTCACGCTCTTTGAGGAAGGTGGAAAGCAGTAGACTGCAACTGTTTATATCTACTGCGCAAGTCAAGTATTTTTTCTTTTTTTGCAATTTTTGGCTTTTTTCCTTAGATGAGGCCTAATTAGTATGGAAAGAGAAGAGAGACAGAACTCCATTTTTTTCAAGCACAACGAATCTGACCTGCAAACCAACCCAAACCCTAGCATTACTATACAGTGCAGCACATAGAGATAAGAGTAATCTATATGAAAAAAGGTAGACATAAAGAGAGTGGCAAAAAGAAAGTAGAAATATTTTGGGGGAGAAAATTTGACAGTTTGAATTGTGATCTGCAGAAATCCACAAACCTGAGAGTGAAATCCACAGAAACCGAGATCCCCAGTGACCCAGTTCCCCAAACTCCCTCAAAACCCAAAATCAGCCACACCCACATCACAAAATCCTTGTTTTGAAAACTCCCACAAAAGCAACCACCCAAGTTGAAATAGACAAAAAACACAAACAAAAACACAAACCCAAAACCGACAGCAACATTAACAAGAGCATTATGGGAGCTGAGAGGAAATGGCTTTTCACCCTCTTCATAGCCGCATTGCTCTCCCTTGTCCTCCTCTTGTTGCTCACAACCCTCTCCTCCTTTAGCTCCCCCAAGCCCTTCCCCTCCATCGTCCGCCATGGCGCGCACTATCCACCCGCCTTCGCCTACTACATCTACGGCGGCCGTGGCGATGCCGACCGGATCCTCCGCCTCCTGCTCGCTGTCTATCACCCGCGCAATCGCTACCTCCTGCACCTCGCGGCGGAGGCCTCAGACGAAGAGAGGAACCGCCTGGCCGTGTCGGTTAGGGCAGTGCCGGCGATTGAGGCCTTCGGGAATGTGGATGTGATGGGCAAGCCCGATCGCCTTACCTATATGGGCTCCTCTAATCTTGCCACCACGCTGCGCGCCGCGGCGATACTGTTGAGAATGGATGGTGGGTGGAATTGGTTTGTTACTTTGAGCGCGCTGGACTACCCGTTGCTTACTCAGGATGGTATGCTGATTCTGTAACTGAGTTCCTGTGTTTATTTGCTTTCGATTTGTTGGATTGGTTATAGTGTTTTTATGATAAGTGACTTATAGGGGGGAGGGGTAAAGGAGTCGGATTTACTGGAAGATTCTACTTTTAGGAACATTTGGTGGGGTAAATTTTAATTTTTCTTGGACAAGGTTGTAGTACAATGAAGAGACAAATATTGATTAGCTTAATTTTCATGAAATATGAGTTTGGTCTGGGTAGGACTCATTTACTTGAGTTGCTCTGGTCCAATTTTTGTGAACTTAGTATGATCAAGGTTAATCTAATAATATTGGGTTTCTTTGTGATTGTTGTTCTGAATATTAGATGGAAATGATGCATGATTTTCATTGCTATTTTTAGTGTCAATCGACTGCTGAGTTTTAACTGTACCTGAGTAGATGTTTGGTAGTTGTATCTCCTTTAATTAGGCATACTTGATGCTATATATCCTTAAATCATAGAAAATGATTGCTGTGGTTTGGAAGATTAGGCTCTGTAAATGTTGGAAATGATTTTAAGCAATGATGCTAATCCTGTTGTCTGTCTTAGTGAAGACTTGTACTACGACTTTGGATTGTTAAGAAAACGTGATTTTGGTTTTGAGCTGAATTTGGAATTGGTCGAAATACTTTGGATGTGATTTTGGTCCTTGAATGAATTTATAATATACAAAAGCAGTTTAAATTTTCAGGCTACATAATTAGAAGCTTGTGTTGAAGTCTCTGTCATTTGGTGATCCAATCCCACCTAAGCACAAATATTCTTGCATGGACATGCTAAGTGTATCAAATTGAGGCCCTAGGAACCATGTAATGGAGATTGAAGCACCGGTTTAAGATATTTTGCAAGTCATGTTCTTGAAACTTAGGTTGTTTAAGATCTAGAGTATATTTCTGGTATTTCTGGAACTTGAAACTCAAGTTGTTAAAATCTTGAGAATGTTTTCTTGTACTTCAGATTCAGTAATGCTCAGGTTGGATTGGGTTGGAAGACGCATGAGATACTAAATTCAGGTTTCTCTGTGTATTCTTGGCGTTCAAAATGCTTCACCTTACAATTTGCTGCTGGGAACACTATTCTACAGAAAATTTAGTGTGTGATCTCACTACCAGTAGTCCAGCAGATCCCATTATTACTCTGTAGTTTAGTGTGCTTTTGCATGAATATACTGGGATGAGTGACCTCATGGCCGTCTTGGTGCACCCTCCTTTTCCGCAATGCAGTCAACTGTTTCAGGGCATGGTGTTTATTCTTACTTGCCCAAGAAAGATTCTTCATTAGGGCAGAATCTATGTGATGCAGATCAGTTCTTTGTACCACTAGGTTTTATCAGGAAATTGGATATTTGGTTTATGGTAAATCCAGTGGCAGTCCAACCATTCGACATTTTGAAGTCTAGCTAACTATGTTGAGATAGTGAGATACCATACGTTCTTTCCAGATGGTCTTGTAGGTTGTCTTTGATTATCAATGGCTATATTTTTTTATTGATATAATCAACTAGTTTCTTATTGTGCTAAACCTGTAAAGGTTAATGCCTTGATTTTTCTTATTTGTGTTGTACATGAAATTGTTGAATGTGAGGTGGTCTTGGGGTTCTGATGCCAATTTGAGATGGATTACAGTATATGCGTTTTCCCATAGGTTTCTTTTGTAATGTAGCTTAGTTTGCTTAGGAACTGTTTGGTTTTCTATGCTCTCAATTATAATTAAAAACTACCATTACCCGGGTTAAGCTAAGTTTAGACTTGGTACTTTGGGATGTTGTTCTGCAAATAATATAAAATGTGCATGTATCTGAGCTGGATCTTAGAAGGTCAAGCTAACATAAGCTCCAGCATACCATAAACAGTCAAATCTAAAATCTTGTTTTTCCTTGTTGGACCCGAGATATATTATCGTAAATTCCTTTTCTGATGTAACTCTTTCTTTCAAAATGTGAAAAAAAGAGTTATGCTGCCTTGAGATTAAAGACAGGTATCTTTTACTAGGAGGAATGTCTATACCTTCTCATATAATGAGATTTAGAGTTAGAGTGAAATTTCTAATGTGCTTTTTGAATACTGGAGTCCCACAAGATCACATTGTCTTTGCAGTGGTGGCTTTCTTGTATTTTCTGTATTACAAGGTAATCTAGGTTACATGGGGTGAAGAGGCTTGCCTTTAGTTTTTGGCAGTTAATAAGTAGTATATCAGTCTATAAAATTGTTTTGTTTTACAGAGATTAGGGGAATATTGAACTTTGAAGTTTCTAAACCTATCTTTATTTATCAAAAAAAAAAAAAAAGTTTCTAAACCTATCTTTTGTCTCTCAAGTGGTTAAAGAACCTAGGCAAAGGAGGTCCCTGAGTGAAGCTACAACTAAAAAATAGCATGTCAATATAAGTTTTAGATACTATTTTCTATCCTGAGTTGAAATATATCAACTAGGAGATAAGACATTTGTACATTTTATTTTTGTCAACATTGGTCCTATATGGTTTGGGTAAAAATTGCTCACTTCTCCTGAAATTAAAAAGATTTTTTTGGGGGTACTGTGAATCCTGAACATGATCATAATTGGTCACTATTTAAAAACACCATTGAAATAAAAATTATGTAAATGATGAAAGCCACATATTAGTACTGGTTCTTTTGCAACAAGTTTCTTCTGCAGTGAAACTTGTTAAAAAAAACTGTATATCGATCTGCTGTCTTTAGACTTTCTTGTCAATATCTCTGTCTGAAAACGGTATGTCGATCTGCTGTCTTTAGACTTTCTTGTCAATATCTCTGTCTGAAAACTGTATATCAATCTGTGGTCTTGACACATTATTGTCGATATCTTTGTTGTGACTGCAATAGTAAATGATCATGTTTACAAATTTTTATTCCAAGTGAATCCCCTCCTTCCAACCAGAAGAAAAGGGTATTTAAAGAGCACATTGTCTATAGTATGATATCAGGAGAAAATGATGGAGCTGAAAATTTGTACATGTTGAACAGAACACAGAACAAACTGCTGCAAAAGCAATAGTGATAAAAGATACGTAAAGCCTAAATTGAGATCCCAAAGCCCTCAAATTTATCTATATTAATACCCTGGCAATGTCTTTCGTAAACCCATGGGGATAGTTGTTGTCCATTCTTAAAGAGAATATAATAATGTTAGAATTTCAAGCCACCAACTTGACGCCCAGTTCTTAGCGCATATCTCAAGCTTAGGCATTAATACAGTATAGCATGTAGCAGCGGCTTCCTAGATGCTGATTCAAGCGAAGAGGTCTCTTAGGCAATTCTTCAAAGCATATTAGTCCAATTGAGACAAACATTCATCTTTTTTTTTTTTCGGTGTGTGTGTGGGTGGGATGATCTATTTATCTTTGAGATTGGAAGTGGTTTCTTCTCCCCTGAAACTGGCCTAGCCAGCTCATGACATATTGACTTCAATTACTGCTTTAAACCTCGGATTTGGATCACTGGTATTTCCATTTTATGGTGTCATGTTATCTGGGTCTTTGTCCTCCTTTTTCTTTTTTAAATATATCCATCAAGCGTAATGCGATAAAATGTAATAGATTTCTCTAAACTGTCCCGGGACTCTCTCTCTCTCCTCATTATATCTCTTTGGAAGTCAAAAAATTTATTTTCTGAATTTAAATTGTGTTGTTTTTGTCTGTCTTCATGGTTGATTCAAATTTCTGATGTTTGTTTCTGTTATCTACTTTCAGATCTGTCCCATGTGTTCTCCTCTGTTAGTAGAGGCCTCAATTTCATTGATCACACCAGTGAACTTGGATGGAAAGAGTAGGCAAACCTTTTTCGCTAATTTCAGCGGCTTCTTTGAAAAGACTTACTTTAATTCAATCTGAATCTTGTTGGTCCAATATTTTTTTATGCAGATCTCAAAGGGTTCATCCTATTGTAGTTGACCCGGCTTTATACTTGGCCAGGAGGAGTCAAATTTTTCATGCGACAGAGAAGCGGCAGACACCGGATGCTTTCAAAGTATTCACAGGCAAAGTCTATTCTCTACAATAGCTATTTATGCAACATAAAATTACATTTAAGGGTATACTTGTGGGAATGCTATATTCAACAATATTACTTTGCAGGTTCCCCATGGGTCATCCTGAGCCGGTCCTTTCTGGAATTTTGTGTACTTGGTTGGGATAACCTACCCCGGACCCTTCTGATGTATTTTACCAATGTAGTTTTGTCCCAGGAAGGATATTTTCACTCTGTCATATGCAATTCACCAGAGTTTATGAACACGACTGTGAACAGTGATTTGAGATATATGATCTGGGATAATCCCCCCAAGATGGAACCCCACTTCCTCAATATCTCTGATTTTGCTCAAATGGTCCAAAGTGGAGCTGCTTTTGGAAGACAATTCCGCAGAGATGACCCTGTGCTGAACATGGTTGATGAAAAAATTCTCAAGCGTGGGCGTAACCGAGCTGCCCCAGGGGCATGGTGCTCTGGGCGGAGAAGCTGGTTGATGGATCCTTGCTCCCAATGGGGTGATGTCAATGTCTTCAAGCCTGGGCCTCAAGCAAAGAAGTTTGAAGAGTCCATGACGAGCCTTCTTGATGACTGGAATTCACAGTCGAACCAGTGCAAATGAAGGTAGTTGAGTTAAAGAGAGAGCTTTTGAGGTAAGGTGCAATTTGTTTGCATCTGAATTCGTGACTGGTCTCAACGACTGCCATCAGTTGAGATACATTCTTTAGACACTGAGCCTGATTTGCTGGAGGTTCCACGTCCACAGGCTTTACTAGTGTTTATAACAGAGCAAAGTTGAAGGGAAGCAAGTGAATTCACTTGAGGTTTTACGCAGTATTGTAGCTTGGGGGCTATTATTTATTATAGAGCCACCATGTCTTTCAATGAATAAGAGGATCTCCCTCTTTGTGCTGCCATTTGCATTTTGTTGTATGTTCTACCCTTCATCACATTGTATTTGACACTCTTTTGAATGCTGTTGAGTAGAAGTTCATTCTTTAAATTCCAATATATTGTATTGTTTTCTTCTCTCTCTCTCTCTCTCTCTGCAATTCCCTTAATCTAGGCCATTCAATCAAAATAAATTGTTTGGATTGAGCCACATAAGCACTAATTTTTTTTAATTTTCATTTTATCTTATGAAAAAGAAAGAAAAGTTAAGGCTTAGCCGACTACCCTCTCATCTTTTGAGGAAGTGATCGTCCACCACAAGAAGGTGCTTGGGGTAGGTCGACCACTCTCTAACCTTCGTGGGATAATTGACCACTCTCCCCTAAGGAAGTAGTTGGGGTGGCCATCCCCTCAAAGGGTGAGGGATGGTTGGCACCCAAAAATAAAAGAATTTAGGGGTTAATTGACTACCCCCTCAGCCTTTGAGAGGGTGGTCGATAGTCAATCCTGGCTTCAAGGGGTGGCCGACCACTCTTTAGGACTGAATGGGTGGTTGGCCCACAACAAGTTCTTCTTTGGGATAGGGTTGAAAAGACGGTTGCGATTAGTGGTTATTGGTTATAACCGTAACCACAACCGTCTTATGCGGTTACTCAAAAACACCAACCACCACCGCACGACCTAGGGCGGTTTGCGGTTATTAAATTTAAAACCGTTTCGCTATAATCGCTTTTGATAGGCATGTTTTTTGGGCCTATTTGGCCTCTTTTTTTTGTTGTTGCCTTTTTTAGGGCTTTTTTTTTTTTTTGCCTGATAAGCTTATGAATAAAAATAAAAATAAAATAACAATGAATAATACAATCCAACCCAATAACCCATACTTCAATTCGAAAGCTACTGAATACAATTGAATACAATCAACACCAAATTACAATAATTCATAACAATCAACACCAAATTACAACAATCCCATTACAAAGCAATGAACACCAAGCAACACTGCATTCTCAAAATAACCAAAGCACTTCAATGGAATGGCCTTCATCCTCTTTTTGAAGACCCAGTGATCCTTCCATCACATTAAGCAAAATCTGCACTAGTCCCTCAAAAAGGACACCCATATACTTCACCTTCACATATAAATGTGCAGTTAATTATTGGGATTAGGATATTCAAGGAAGATTTGGATGCAATGGTTAGAGAGCTTAGAGAGTGATATTGGACAAAAATCCCCAAATCTCAAACCCTAACCCTAAAAACGAAATTAAGAGTAGATTTGGGTGAAGAGTTTGCTTACCTTGCTTAAATCTCAAGGAGAAGCTCAGATCTTTGAAGATTTGCAATGTTTAGAGTGGTTTTTGGTGGAGACAAAAGAAATGCTATGGAAACTGTTCTTCGGCTGAGAGAATCCATGAAAGATTCGAGCAAGTTGTTGTGATCTTGCTTCATTTGCCTCCTAGATGAGAGAATTTTTGCCAAGATCTGAGCAAGCTCCTTCTCATGGATTTGGGAAAAAGACGATGGTGCAGAGGAAGGATGAGAAGCTGCGTCTGAGAGAGAGAGAGAGAGAGAGAGAGGGTGCGTTTGGAATTGCGATTTCATATACAATAAATGCGATTTTAAACCAAATCGCAAAAACCAAATTGTTTGGGAACTGCGTTTGTAAAAAATTGTAATTTGAAAATGCAGAAAATATGCGTTTTTAAATCGCAGGTAAGGGAGTGTTTTCTTGAAAATGCAGAATTTTAAAGGTTAAACTGCGATTTTGCTAAATACATAACTACGTTTTCAAAAATCACGTTTTCAAATTACACTTTTTTAAATCGCAATTTTTAAAATTGCACTTTTTGAAATCGCAATCCCAAATGGGCCCTGAGAGAATGAGAAATATGAGAAAAAAAAAAGTGTGCGTGAGTTATCCTAAGTGAAAGAAAAAAAGTCGTGCATCTTTTAGTTTATATATATAATATGTATATATTTTTTTTGTATATATATATATTATATATATATATATATATATATGAAGGTGGTTAGCGGTTTTAACGCTAACCGCCTATCTCAAAACCGCTAACCGTCCCGCCTAAAGCGATTAGCGGTTTTTTCCCAACCACCTTGAAGGCGGTTATGCGGTTAGCGGTTGCGGGGCGGTTATAACCGCTCCGCCTTTTCAGCCCTACTTTGGGGTGACCAACCACCTTAAAAGAATGGTCGGGTTACCTCTTAACTTCTCTTGCATGTTTTTAGTGGTTAGGTGGGTCAATTTAATGCATTCATTGTGAATGAATGGCTTGGTTTAGGAGAATTGCAGAGGATGTCAATCCCTCTCAAGCCACACACAAAGAAACTCCAAGTTTTTCATTGCTAGAAGAATCATCTATGAAAAACAAGCTGCAAAAATATCTATTGCAATAAAATGACATCATAGTCTCCTAAATGGAACTCTTATCATGAACTCGATTATGGAAGCAGACGCAGGAGTTTGGTGAACCAAGTAGTCTCACAATTTTGCTTTATACTTGAAATTATCTGTCAGAGTCCAAGGACTTAAATGGCCAAGGGAGGGACGGACAATAGTTGCTGGTTGAGTTGATATAGAAATAAGAGCAACTTTTTCAGAGAACTTGTTAAATGGTATTATGTTTAAAGTGACTATACAAATTTGAAAGACATTTGTTAAACCTTGGGTAACATGAATGCAACTGAATTTTTGAAGATCGGATCGGAAGAGCTCACTATAGTTTTTCTACTTTTTTAAACAGGCTACACAGTTTAGATATTGAATACTTAGAACAACAGAAATTCGGGCGTGCCCTTTCTTGGTATTTGGCCTTTTGTCATTATCATATTGTAATTCTTGTACAACTTTTATCACTTTTACCTTCGCACGCTAGATATAAACAATATATTTAGATAGAACTAATGATACAAATTTTCGGTAAAATTTACTCTTGAAAATTGGCTTGCAAAGAAAGGGTGTCCTAAAACTTATATACACATGATTAAGATTATATGTGGAACGCTTAGGATTGTAACATACCACTACACTCCATAGCTGACATCCACGACAGTCCATTCTATCGATATTGATTTAATGGTAACTCATTTCTCTTTTGGGATTAATATAGCCTATAAGTCATCTCATTCGTGACTAGACCACAAAGTATAAAATTGACGTGATGGTTAGCTATAAACACACCCTTAAAAATCGGCTTGCAAGGAAGAGTGCCAAAAATTTATATGTACACTAAAATTGTACCAAAAGTTAGGAAAGCATTCAACTAGTGAGAGAGCCCTGCGCTTCCCATATACTTTCCCCGCCCAAACGAAACTCTCGACAATCTCATCTCTCTCCTCTTGGTTGGGTTCAGTCAAATCTCATTGGTTCTCAAATGGGTCTCACACGGTTACTCAATTTCCTCCCAAAAGCATCCAAAACGCCCACCAAATNACTCGCTTTACTTCCCTAACATTTCTTGTACACCAACAACTCAAACTGTTCCCCTTAGATCGTTTGCCTCTACTTCTCTCGTCACAATTAAAAACCCATTTGAGACCAATGACAAGAACGCAGATGTTATTGTAAGCGACGGAGTTCTTAAAGACGCAGAAAGCATTTGTAAAATGCTATCAAAAAGCTCTGGCTCTTCTGTAGAGGCCTCCCTCGCTCGCGCTTCGATTGAGGTATCGCCGGCGCTGGTTTTGGAGGTCTTGAAGAAGCTGGGCAATGCGGGTGCTCTTGCGCTATCTTTCTTCAAGTGGGCTGAGAAGCAAAAGGGGTTTAAGTATAGTACTGAGAATTACAATGCTTTGATTGAGGCTTTGGGTAAGATAAAACAGTTCAAGCTGATATGGGGTTTGGTGAGTGACATGAAGCGTAAAGGGCAGTTGAGTAAAGAGACTTTTGCATTGATTGTGCGGAGATATGCGAGAGCGAGGCAGGTTAAAGAAGCCATAGAGGCGTTTGAGAGGATGGAGAAGTTTGGAATGAAGTTGGAAGTGTCGGATTACAACAGATTGATTGATACTTTGAGCAAGTCAAGACATGCAGGGAAAGCCCAAGAGGTGTTTGATAAAATGAAGAAAAGAAGATTCGCCCCGGATATCAAGTCATACACGATTTTGTTGGAGGGATGGGGTCAAGAACAGAACTTGTTGAGGTTGAATGAGGTTTATAGGGAGATGAGGGAAGAAGGGTTTGAGCCGGATGTGGTGACTTATGGTATAATTATCAACGCGCATTGCAAGGCTAGGAAGTATGATGAAGCAATTGAGTTGTTTCGTGAAATGGAGGCAAAAAACTGCAAGCCAAGTCCTCATGTATTTTGTACATTGATTAATGGATTGGGTTCTGAGAGGAGGTTGAGTGAGGCACTCGAGTTTTTTGAACGATCTAAGGCTTGTGGTTTTGCTCCGGAGGCACCCACATACAATGCTCTTGTGGGGGCTTACTGTTGGTCGGTGCGGATGTATGATGCGTATAGGGTGGTTGATGAGATGAGAAAATGTGGAGTTGGTCCGAATTCTCGAACATATGATATAGTTTTACATCACTTGATAAAGGGCCGCAGAACCAAAGAAGCTTTCACAATTTTCCAGAGAATGAGTAGCGAGCCTGGCTGTGAACCAACCGTGGGTACATATGAGATCATTGTTAGGATGTTCTGCAATGAGGAGCGAGTGG
>FXXK01000995.1:49362-51278 GCA_900184695.1 Betula pendula
AAAAATAAAATAAAACAGAAAAGATGTTAAAAGTTTAAAACAGTGATATATACAAAGCACTAGCAGATCTAAATTTTGTGTGCAAATCAAACGGATAACACTGACAGTTTCTTACCACAAACAGTGATACAAATTAAAGCTAAAATGCAAACTTAATAGAACATTATAATCTCCATTAATCCAACCAACCAAATTAATCAATAACCAAGATGGCAACTTAGCTACATGGAATAATTAATTCAAACCAACTTACTATACTAGTACCACTGAATAAAAAATTCAACCTCCACACAATAAAAAATCTTTGAACAAACAGTGAAATCAAAGCCTATTACCACTATCACTACAGTGCCAATATCTCCATGAGAAAGATGAACGAGCTCTGCTAGTAGCAGCAAACAGATCAGCCAATGAAAGATAATCTAAGGAGTAGTTCCTTTAGAAATGCCTGCAAAATCAGAGCATGTGTTGCGATGAATGATGGGAATATAGCCTTACAGTTTAATTAATTATTATTATATATAAGAGCACATGGTTAGTGGTTACTAATTGCCTCTGCCTATCTAAAAAATTACTAATAATGTCCTAGGTGATTACCAATTTTTCTAACTACTTACAAAAGTGGTATACGGTTAACCGTTATTAGCCAGTTAATAACTGCCGGCTTTTATAGTATTCCTAGTTACACATGAAATTGTGAAATAAACATAACTGTCAAACTCAAGTGTTCAAGTACCTAAAAATGGATCCAGCTTGGGTGCTGTACATGTTTCAGCACCCAAGCCAAATCTCCTAAAAATTTGTTGAACTGTCAAACAATTACAACAGTTACAGTACGGTGTCTCTTCAAACTTGCTAAAAATCCTACACCAATCAATAATGGATCTAGTAATTTACTAATTTTTGTGTTTTTGTATTTTTTTTATTTTTTTTTTTTTATATTTTTTATATAGGTTTGGGAGGTTTGTGGTAAAAGGACCATGCTTAAAACAAAGTCGAGAAATTAAAGTAGAAAAGTGGATAAATAATTAATTAAAAGTATCTCAATTCAATGTAACTATGAAAAAACATATAAAACATCAATCTAATATAGGTTAACTATATTAAATATATTGAAGAATAGTGAAGAGAAAAGAGAGATCTAAAACATGAAAGCGGAGAGAAATGTATAGACTACATCTTATATATTAATGATGTATTAAAGTATTATAAATATTTTTATTTATAAAGAGACTATAAGTGGTGAACAAATAAACTTAATAAACATAAAATAGAAACATAATAATATAATATATCATAACAAACCTAATGATAATAAAATCGAACACCAAAAATGCTGTCAGCAAGTTGGTGTGCGAAATCGTCAGTGGAGCTCTCACTTTGATGAGGACAAAAACGCGCATCGTATGGATAGTAAGGCGGGTTTTCGCTCATGGCAGGATTGTAAAATGCGGGCATGGGATTATACGATGGATCGTCAAGCCATGCATCACAGGTTGCAGGATAGATAGAATACGAAAGTTGATCATACGGCTCAACGGACGTCTCTTGTTGAGCATCATCAACAACCGCTTCATTACTTTGTTGAGGCACTTTCTCCTCGGTCTCGACATGAATTTCCTCTTGATCTTCTACTTCAGTAGTATTGGATGAGTCTGTTTGAGAGGCATTGATGATAGGTTCAGTTGCTTTCACTTCGGTGCCTACGGTTTTCGAATTTCTTTTCTTTTTTGGACTTCCAGAACATATGAGGAAGTCTGAAAGAAGAAACTTTGTCAAAACGCCTATAATCCACAAAAACTAGACCAAGAACAATAGCACACAACAACAACAACATGCAACTTTTTTCATGTATTAATAATAATAATAATAATAATAATATTAATCAACTTTTGATAAAAAAAACAAAAATGATG
>FXXK01000995.1:52193-81761 GCA_900184695.1 Betula pendula
CTTTCTCGGATTTTTGCTTTCTTGTAGTTTTTTTCTTTTTTTTTTTTGTTTTTCCAAATTTTTTATTTTTATTTATTTATTTTTTAAAATTTTTCTAAATTATTTTTCAATTTGTCACACGTACGTGAAATGTTCATGAAGAGGCTTGTTTTCAAAGGTGTTTTCACTTGTTTTTGAAAACCTAAAACCTCTCTGTTTTCTAAACATTCTTATATTAAGATGGTTGGAAAAGTTCTCCAATAAAGTGTGTTATGTTTTGTTTTGTGGAAAGTTGTGTTTTATTTTGTGCAAAATCCCTTGTGTTTTATTTTGAAAAGAGTGCTAGTGATGAGCACCACGTTCTTTTTAAAAGACTAATTACGTTTTTCAAAATATTTTTATATAAAGATGAAGAAAGTTTTCTAAAAGGTGTTATATGTTTTGTTTTGTGCCAACTGTTTTGTATTTTGTTTTTAAAAGAGCGCTAATGCGAGTTGCATCTCAAAACACTTTTTTGTTTTATTTGAAAAGTTTTTTTCAATAATTTAAAAGTGAAAGGAATTTTACAACATTTTATCAAAAAGAAATATAGGTTTGTTTTATAACACTTTTTCTTTCAGTATTTTGTTTTTATTTTTTAAAACAAAAATATTAACAAATAATTAAAAATACAAATTTACAAAAAAATATATAATAAAACTATTTTTACTTTAATGTCACATCAAAATATTTTTCAAACAAATAAAAACCTTCTAGAAGCATTAACAAACAAAAATCGCGGCGCATGAACTAATTAAAAGCTAATTATCTAAAAAAAAACATATAAAAGCTTTGGGGTGAACACTAGAATATTTTTTCGTGCCAGAAGTTGTATCTGATAAGATCCTACTTGGATCAGTGGAGTAGGAAGAGAAAACCTAATAAACCTTTTTTTTTTTTCTTAAATTGAAAACCTAAAAAACCTATTCACAAATATTCACGAATTCTCTTCGATCGCACACGAAAAAAAGGTAGAAATCCTATTCATAAAAAAAACTTGGATTTGCACGTCTCATGTCATACCTTTGGCCAAAATCCTTTTTTATTTTATTTCAGATATATGGTTGGAGAGTCATGTGATTAAAAAACAAAAAGATAAAAATAAATTAAGGTTTTTTTGTTCATACCAAGTAAGCCGCGCACGAAACCCCCTTTCATAGCTTTAGGTGAACAAGATCTTCTTTTCTCGTTTGTAGTACAATTTCCAATATAGCTAATAGCAAGATCGATCAGAAACCCTAACAATCTCTATTTATAAACACGAGGACGGCGAAACCCCTCGACACTATTTATAGAGGCTATATATATATATGACCGACTAAAGAAAAAGTACATCCTTGAATGGAAAAAAAAAAAAAAAAAAACATAAACGTCTCCTTTTTCTTAAGTGTAAACCCAAGTTAAAAAGCTAACTTTGGTGTCAAAGTCCATTAAAGTGGGGGCCTTTTTTGAATGATCTTATCTACACCATTAAATCAACTTTAGAAATTGTTGTAACAGTTTCCGGTCCGGGACTCCGAGATCCTGAAAGAGATAAGATCAGAGAAAAAAGGCTCAGAGTTTGCCGGAGCGGGCCGGTGGAGAATAGTTCTGATGTCTAAGTTAGTGTTTTGTATTAGCTTCTTTTCTATAATGGACTTAAGGAAGAGCACAGTAGAGTTGTTTTCTCTTTTTTCCCATACCTTAGTTCTAAGGCATTCACTCCTTTTATATTCTATTCTACTGAGCTAGGGGCATCTTCTTGTAGGTTCCCGATTTGATCCTTATTGCCCAATGTGGATCTCTTTCTTCTTTTTGGGATTACCTTTATCCCATGCCTATTATAGTAGCAAGTCACATCAATGTGACTTAATTATTTAGTTCTTACAAAAACGTGGCAAAAAAGAATTCTTATGACGGCTTTCTACACCTTACAAGGTTGAGTGGCTCATCATGAACCCATCATTGGTATAGTATGAGAATGCTTTTATTAAATGTCCATCTCTTCTAAAGCGTGTATTATTTCGAGGCCCATGACTTTTCGGGATAGCTTGAGGTTTGGGTTTTTCCGCTCATATTTTCCTAAACCCCGAACATTTCATCTATGGTGGGGCCATCCAGAGAATCTTACCTACCTTGGTATGTGTGTAGATCTGACTTGGAAACTGGGCCCAAAGAGAGGGCCCCGTGGGCTTCTGGTTTCCTTTTGGTTTTCTCATAGGTTTTGAACTCTAGGCTCGAAGCTCTATTTTACTACTCAACAGTTACCCCCCGAATTGCTTTTTCTAATACGAAGTGGAAGATGAAGGGATTCCTGTTTATTTCTGTCGATCATGTTGTGGTGCCCTCTATTTTTTTTGAATTTTGAGCATGCTTGTCGTCCAACCACGTGGCTCTTATTTTGTGGTTATGGATGGGGACACATTTTTCGAGGAGGGTGGCATCCTTTCACTTCTCTTTGCCTATCTTGAATAATTCATTGAATCCTTCTTTTCGATCCGGCCTTCTCAATTTTTTTTTTTTTTTGTCTCTCTCGCTGACTTCTTCCTTTTTCCTTTCCCTCTCCTCTTCCTACTTTGACTCAGTTTTTGTGCATTCTTTTGGATGGGGAAATCTATGAAACTTGTTGTGAGTCATGAGGAATGACGCTCGGCTCTAAAAGAGAGCGATGTTGAGCGGCTCAGGGCATAATACTTCATTCCTGATACAGTACCTATTAGGATTCCTTGTAGCGGTGAAGGGGTGGTGGCCCGTCATGAGGACAACAAAGTTTGTGTTCTCGAAGGTATTTTTAAGTGTGGTGTCCGTCTTCCTCTTCTTCTGGTGATTAGGGAGTTGCTCTATGAGTTAGGGTTGGCCCCTATTCAAATTCTTCCCAATGCGTGGAGATTTATGCTGGCTTGCGCTGTTATCTGGCTGATGGCGTTGGGAAGGGGTTCTTCCTTATCGGCGAGGGAATTTCTTTCCTTGTATCACCCAACTAAATATGGTGGCGCTTGGACCTTTCAAAGCCGGAAGACGATGTTTGTCAAGACACTCGGTAAATGGACCGGCTTGGAACGTTGCGTTTGTACCTTCTTTTTCGTTTCTGGGTGATGTGGATTTTACGGATCAATTATAAAAAGACCACTTGCAATAGGACGAATCCTTTGTAGGATAGGGCTATTTTTGAGGGTATTGAACCTCAAGGACTGTTCTTAGATGGATGTTTATCGAAGACTCAGAATTAATTTCTAATATAATTCAGGAAGATAATGAGTTATTTTGAAAACTAAATTAAAGCGTAAACACGTAATGAAATTCAAGGAAATAAACATAGGGATTAAATCCACCACAAACCTCATTCCAATGATCATTCGTACTCATGTGGGATTCTCAGTATACACATGATATGATGCACGTATGGTTGTCAATCATACGACTGCATCGACAAGAAAACACTTTTGTTTTGGAGAAAATGATAAATCATCTTAGGTTAATACGGATTAATCTCCTAAACACTATTTGTGATATGATCTATACTCCCTAGCATGACCTATACAATCCCTAAACAGCATACATATCACCAAGAATCAAGAATAACCCATCCTAGGTTGCATGAATCATCTACCCGAATTACACTAAGCTAAGATGTAGCATGATTTATGAATCCTATGTATGACCTATCAAGCTTCTTGAATGAATGCCAATTAATACCATTGCCTAGCTATCATCCCCATAATCACCGAAAATAAAGATGTTGAATTCATTCAAGACAAAATACTATCTTATAGACAAGATGGAATATAATCAAGAATGAGTATTTTCATTGAATAGCAATTTACAAATGGTTTTGCAATTCCCTAAGCTAAACAATCATTATGTATACTTTGGAAATCCCAGCAATGAATACGAATTACATCATGGAATTTGGAGAGGGTTTCATCAATTCCCTATGAAGAGAGATTAGCCACTCATAGAGGAGTTGAAATTCTCTATTGGATTAGAGAAAGACATCTCCTGGAGTGTTCTTCAGCCCCTGGACAGGTTCTACAATGAACTCAAATGCTCACTTTTTCCCCTCTCCACGATCTGCCTCCTTTGCTGTACCAGAAATTCACCCATATATCAATCCCTCAACTCACTCTAAAATTCCTCTTTTCAAGGGATTCTCTCACCTTTAATCTTTCATTTCTCAGTACAATCGAGTCAACACTCATTTGGAGGGATCCCCGAGCTGTTCTCGCACTGATAAGTCTTCCACATATCTCTCTTCCTTCAAATTCGGCACAGATCGCACTTCAGACTCTGACTGGATCTGTTTCGCTCGAGCCAAGTTATTATATCGCTCGAGCTATGTTGAGAGATAGCTCGAGCCAAGTTCAGATATCGCTCGAGCTATGTTGAGAGATAGCTCGAGCCAAAGTAAGGAATAGCTCGAGCCAAGTGATGAAGTTAGCTTTTATTGAGGAAATCCATGATGTAGAGTGCAGCTTTACCATAAGACCTGAAAACACTAACAAACACAAAAACACGACAAAATATTATATTACAAAAATAGCTAAGGTTTAACAAATGCAAGTTAAGGGGCTTGAATGCATAACATTCAAGGCTTATCACTGGGCTCGGATGGGAATTTCCTGAGGTTTTGTGGGGGATGCTCCCCAAGGATCGGGTTCCTCATAAGTGGGGAGAGGTTAGGGCAACAGCTCTTGAGGTGCCAATTCTGACCCCAAGAGAGGCAAAGAGGGTGGAATTGGTAAAGCAGTGGACGGCACTGCTGGATAAGGAAATGGATCATTTTCTTGAGTCCCCGAAGATGGCTGAGTTCTTAGGGGGCCCTTATTGTCTTACAGCCAACCCTCCTCGAGTTTTGGCGTCGGGTGTGTCTGCTAAAGGGAAGTGGAAGTTGACGGAGGCTAGCCATAAGTCGTTGGTACTTTTGGACAAGAAGGGGTCTGAACCTCCTTTGGTCACAAATTTGTCCAACGAAGATTCGGAGGAGGGAATTCCCTTGATCTGCCTTTCTAGGGAAAAGTGGAGCAAACTGATAGCTGGGAGATGTTGACCGTCCGTCCGAAATAGCGGCTTCGGTTCAGATTGATCCTCAGGTACTTATGGGGGGCTTCCTTGCTACGAAGCGTGTGCCAGAACCTATTGTGATTTTGTTTACTTAGGAACACTTGTTGCCTTTCCCAACTTTTCAAAAGAGCGTTCGGGTGGTTCCTGAAATCATTGGACTTAATGTTGTTGCGGTCGTCGTACGTACCGTTATGATGGAGGCTGGTGCTGAAGGGTTAGGGCCTTCAACTGTGGAGGCTTTGGTGTCAGATGAGGGCTTTATCCATGTGAGCATTGCTGGAATAACTCCTAGGGAAGAAGGGCCAGATGAAGGTGATGATCGACCCCTCGTTGTGCTTGGGGAAGAATTTACCCATGCCGCAGCTAGAGAGCGTGTTCTTTCTAGGGGCAACAGTTCGATAGGGAGGGATGACCAATCTTTCGTTGAGCCTTCAATCGCGACGGATTCTCTTGTGGCTGGGACGTGTTCGGCTATCGATTTGTTTGAAAATCGAGTTGTGGGTCCTTCAGACGAGTCTCGAAGGGTTGAACTTGGAGGTCCCTCACCGTGATTGTGATACTCCCATTGTTGAAGCTTCGGAAGATCTGGCATGGTGGAAAAAGGTGGGTTTGAAGGAAGATCCTATCGAACCTCTTGAAAATATGATGCCAGAAGGCTTTTCCGAAGAAGTTGGTGTGGTATCCCCAGCTAGGATGACCAAAATACTTGTTTGTTGTCAATTGGTGGTGAGAGATCTTTTTTTTTTGTCCTCCTCTTCTTTATACGTTTGTTGGTGCGCTCCTATGCAAGCTGCCATGAAGGCGGTGTAGTCTCTCTCGAGTTTTTTCAAATCTCGGGAATCTTGTTTTGATCCTGTCAGTCCTTGTTCGAGACTTGCTACTCTTGAAAGTGAGAATCTTGATTTAATCAGGAAACTTGAGGAGCGGGATTGGGAACTGCTTGAAGTCCCTCAAAGGTAGGAGGTTTTGGAAATAAAGGCTGCTGAGTATGACGATCTCCGATCTTCTTTGGACGACGTGGATCGTAAAATTCAAACTTTGGAATCTACCCTTTTTGATAAGGAAGCAACATTGGTTGAGATTGAAGCTTCAAACGCAATCCTCGTAGTCGAGGTGGAGAGGGCGAGAGAGGGTGAGAAGAGCCTCATAGTTTGGTTGAACGAGTTGGAAGCCTTGGTGGAAAAAAACAAAGAGATGAAAGCCTTTCTTTGGGGCCATGAGCGATCGATGATTTTGACGAAGCTTACCACAGTTGAGGGCTTCCATGATGTTTTCAAGGAGAAGATTCGTGCTTTAGAAATGGATTTGAGTAGTGCATCGGGCACGATCACACTTCTAAGGAATAAGTTGGCTCGCTCAGAAGAGAAGCTCAAACAGGCGTGAGACGCATACTAGATCTATAAGTCCAAGGCTAAAGAATACCTCAGTCTGCTGTCCTGCATGTTTCGCGTTAGGAATCGGGCCTGGATTCAGGGCTATCTTTGAGGGTTCGGCTTTCTGCAAGCGTTGGCCAAGGATCCTCTTTTAAAGGATCGGACATCCAGCATTTCTATTAGCGAGCTTTGGATGGACCCTAGAGCAATGGAAGAGCTTGCCCAAATTGGTAAAGAAGATCTGCCAGGTGTTCCACACTTGGATATTGTTGAGGATATCCCCGCTCCCACTGTTGGGGAAGAAACTTCTACTGAAGATGAACGGACTCCTTAGGGTAGATGTACGAGCATTTTATTGTTTTTTTGTTTTATTTGTAATGATGACATTATACTTTTGATATCTGTCAGATATGTTATCTGTAAATGGTTTTAGCAAGTACTAAGGGTTTCATTATCTTGCCTAATTCTCTTCATTCTGCTTGAGTGGTGCATTATTATTGTGGATATTTATGACTGCTTTTGTTGGAATCGAGGGGGTGTCTTAAATGCACGCATTGAATTTTTGTGACGCTTCATAAATGTCTTTTTTGTTGTTTCTTTTCTCTATATAAGTCTTTCTTTTGGCGCTTCCTCATACCTTGGTGCTTTTCTAAAAAGAATTTCGACATCATGGACGGTGGGCTTCCGAGAAGATTGTGCAGGGTTCCTGCCCCTTGCGATCCTCCAGGTTCTTGCTGGAGTAATCATCTGCAGGGCCATACCCGTCCAATAAGGGGCCATGTCCCAGTAGTTTTTGGCCTATACAAAGTGTTAGATGATTCTGCTGAGGCTTTTGTTTTTGCACCGGGGTTGTCTAGCTCTGAAGATGACGAAGGTGACCATCCTCTTCCCCCCCCCCCCTCCCTAAAAAAAAAAATGGTGGGTTTGTTCCTCAACTTGGTAAGGATGAGGCCATTGGTGGTGAGGAAATTGTGGAGGTCGAATCTGGCCATATTGGAGGCAATAGATCCTCGAAGCTTCCACGAGGATCGTATGTTAGGCCGGCTGGAAGGAGAGCTTGCTTAAATGCGAGGGGATGTTTTTTTAGTCGAGGTTCAGATGTCGGCGTAGGAGGCTAGCGAGGGCGCAAGAACGTTTGTGGCGCAGGTTTGGATTCTCGGCAATGCCACCTTCTCTGAGTGATGAAGATTAGGAGTTTTTGTTGTTGTTGTTGTTTGTTTTTCTTTTTCTTTTTTTTTTTGTTTCCCCTCCTCCTGTTTGTAATAGAACTTTTGTTGCCTTCTCTATGAGGGCACTTTTTAAGGGGGTTTGTTTTGAAACTGGGATGCTTAATGAGATGGGTTTCTTCTTTTGCTGCTTTCTTCTCTTTTTGTATTTGTGTTGGTGTGATGTGTTATATGTGGTTGCTTTTCCAAGTTCGTGCACCAAGGGATCAGAATCCCTTGGCTAGAAGCTTGGCTGTCTCCCAAGTTCGTGCACCAAGGGATCAGAATCCCTTAACTAGAAGCTTGGTTGTCTCCCCAGTTCATGCACCAAGGGATCGGAATCCCTTGACTAAAAGCTTGGTTGTCTCCCAAGTTCGTGCACCAAGGGATCGAAATCCCTTAACTAGAAGCTTGGTGATCGTTTGTATGTTATTTTTCCTGCCTCTCTTCTTTTTATGTTTTCTTGATATCTTTAGAGTTCTACATAGGGCAATAAGGAGAACGTCACCACCTCCATTAGTAAATAAGTAGAAGAAAAGACTGTTACAAAAGAGGACTACTGATAATATTTTTTCAAGTGTCCTGCATTCCATGGGTGGGGCAACCTATCACCTGTACACGTTTCCAGGTGATATGCTCCTAGTTGGTTGCATTGGACGACTCTATAGGGCCTTCCCAGGTAGGCGCTAGTTTTCCATCAACGTGGTCTTTAGTTGCTAGAGTGACCCTTCTTAGGACCCAATCGCCAAGTATGAACTTCCTTGGTTTTACTTTTTGGTTGAAATAACGGGCTGTCTTTTGACGGTATGAGGCCATTTTTATGTCAGCTTGGTCTCTTCTTTCTTCAATGAGATCCAGGGAAAGTTTCAAGCCTTCCTCGTTCTTGTCTGGGTCGTACCTTTGTGTGCGGAGGCTAGTAAGCCCTACTTCTACAGGGATGACCGCTTTGGTCCCAAATGCTAGTCCGAACGGGGTATCTTCTGTAGGTGTGCGTGTAGTTGTATGATAGGCCCAGAGTACTTCGTGGAGTCCTTTGGCCTAGGTCTCCTTTCGGTCTCCCAATTTTTTTTTTCAAAATTTTGAAGATGGTTTTGTTTGTGGCTTCGACTTGTCCGTTTGCCTGGGGGTGTTCGGGCGATGAGTAGTAGTTTCGAATTTTGAGTTTTGAGCACCATTCTTGGAAATCCGGACAATCGAACTGCTTACTATTGTCCGTGATGAAGGCGTGTGGGAGTCCGAAGTGGTAGACTACGGATATCCATAGGAAGCGAGTGATGCTTTTTGAGGTGATGTGGATGAGTGCTTCGGCTTCTGCCCACTTGGTAAAATAGTCTACTGCTACCACTACGAATTTAACTCTCCCTTTTCCTGATGGCAGAGGTTCTAAAATGTTTACCCCCCATTGGGTGAATGGCCAAGGTGAGGAGACTGAGGTGAGTTCTTCGGGAGGGTTTTTTAGAGCATTGGTGAACCTTTGGCATTTGTCGCAGGCTCGAACCATGGCCATCGGCTTTTCGTACATTTTGGCCAATAGTACTTAGCATGGGTTGCCTTATAGGAAAGAATGTGTCCACCTGAATGACTGCCGCATACTCCTTTGTGTATTCCGCGCACAACGTAGTTGGCCTCTTCTGGGGTTAAACATTTGAGTAGTGGTATTGTGTGGCCCCTTCTGTACAACGATCCATTGAGGATCGTGTATTTGGCGGCTTTTTGGCGTACTTTGGTTGCCACTTTTTGGTCGTCGAGGAGCTTTCCCACAGTGAGATATCGAGTTATCTCGCTGGCCCATTTGGTGTAGGGTTGAATCTCGTAGACCCTTGTTGCTTCTGTGATGGATGGTTGAGGCAGCAATTGAACCGTTGTTGATGAAAAGCTCAGTTCTTCTTCTATTGTAGATTTGATTCGAGTGAGTCGATCGGCTTGTTTGTTGTCTTCCCGAGGGATTTTTTTCGATATTGAAGCACTAGAATTGTGCCACTAAATCTCTTACCTTTATCAGATATTTCTTCATTCGTTCACCTTTGGCTTCGTACTCTCCCTGGATTTGCCCAGCAATGACTCCTGAATCACTGCGCATCTTCACGTTTTAGGCTCCCAATTTCTGAGCGATTGCTAGCCCTACGATCACAGCTTCGTACTAGGCTTCATTGTTGGTGGTTCTGAATCCCATTCTGATAGTGTATTTCAGTTTCTGGCCTTCGGGGGTAGTTATGACAACTCCAGCCCTGCTATGTCTTTTTGTCACGTTGATGACCCAAGGTGTTTGATTGTCCATATCGTTCGTGTCAGGGAAGTCGGTGATCTCTATCAGGAAATCGCCTAAAGCTTGTCCTTTGATGGCTGTTTTAGGGAGGTACTCGATATCGAATTCACCGAATTCGACAACCCAGTTGACCATACGCCCTGAGGTGTCTGGTTTATATAGAACCCTTTTGAGTGGGTAATCTATTAATACCTAGATAGTGTGAGCCTGGAAGTACGGTCATAATCTCTTGGCCGAAGTTACCAAGGCGAACGCCAATCTCTCTATCTGGGGGTATCGAGTTTCAGCTCCCTAGAGGGCCTTACTGGTGTAATAGACTGGCCATTGAACCCCTTCGTCTTCCCGGATGAAAGCCGAACTTATAGCCGAAGGAGATGCTACTAGGTATAAATACAGGGGCTCGCCCTTCAAGGTTCGGCTGAGTAGGGGCGGGCTGAATAAGTAGCCCTTGTGATGGGAACTAAGGTGGGCCTACTCTTAAAGATCCTTTACAAATTCCAAATGGGCCAATTACAAGACCAAGAACCAAGAAGATCAGGGAAGCAATGCAAGGATTAGTGGGTTCTATTCTTGGGTGAGTTTTCAAATTGATTGTGGGTTCAACGGATTTATATTCCTGCGGGTTCATATCACCTTGATTGCTTGGAAAGCCTTCGCACTCCTCCCCCCAAACAAAGGCTTTTCTTAGGACTTTAAAAAAGGGAAGGCGCTTGTCGATAGACCTGGAGATGAATCTACTTAGCGCTGCTAACTGTTCGGTGAGTTGCTGTAGCTGCTTCGTGTTATGAGGGGGCTGCATTTCGATTATCGCACTAATTTTCTCTGGGTTGGCCTCGATTCCTCTCTGTGATACCATGAAGCCGAGGAACTTCCCTGAGGAGACTCCGAACAAGCATTTGGTTGGCTTGAGCTTCATTTTATATTGCAACAAAGTTCTTTCATCCTTAACTTCGAAACCCATAGGCAAGGGTTCTTTTGTCCTTTCAGGCTTATATTGTAGCATTGGCGTGCCTTTTTCTGATTTTCCTGAATTACCCCAACCCCATGTTCGATGGGGAACTTCATTGTTAGGTGGTAGGTTAAAGTTATTGCCTGCAGCTGGTTAAGGGTGGGCCTCCCTATGATTGAGTTATATGCGGACGACTGGTCGACAATTAAAAAGTCAACCAGAATGTTGCGCTCTTTAGGGAACGTTCCAGCGACAACTGGCAGAGTGATCGTGTCGATAGGGAGGATCCTTTCTCCGGTGAAGCCCACCAGCGGGGTAGTCATTGGAGTTATCTTGCTTCAATCTAACTTCATTTTGTCAAAAGCCGACATGAACAAGATGTTGGCGGAGTTGCCATTGTCTACAGGGATGCGGTGGGTATTGTAGTTCCCAACCATCATTATTATTGCCAGAGCGTCGTCGTGGGGTTGGGAGACTCCTACTCCATCCTTGGGAGTGAATGAAATGACGTTTGCCTCCCTTTTCTGAAGTTTAGAAGGCTGGTCGATGGGCGGGATTTCTTCTGAACGCAATCTTCGGGCATGGGCTCACCTGGCTGAATTATTCTCCTCACCGCCTTTCGATCCTCCAGCTATTGTGCATATCTCTCTGATCGGGGGATTTCAGCTTCGGTCTCTTTGGGGGTGGCGGCCTCTTTCCACTTCTGGAATGTGGCGACGTCCTCCATCCCTGCCGCCTTAGGGACTCCGATCGGGTGGTCTATCGTTTTCCCACCGATCGTGGCCTTGCTGCTCTTCGTGCTTCTGGTCACTAGGTCTCTGATATTCATGCCGTTGGTCATTGTGCCTTCGATTATCGCTTTGTCGGTCCTTGTTTCTGATTGGGGGAGGATCTTGTTGGTATCGATGTTCAACTGCAAATTTGGCCAACTTTCCGTTCTTTATATGTCTCTCGATTTTCAGGCGGAGGAGGACACAGTTGTTGGTGTTGTGGCTGTGATCTTGGTGGATATTGCATTATTTGCCCATGTTTCGCCTTTCTGCCGAGGCCCTCATTCGTTGTGGCCATTTTACCGTTGGATTGTCTTGGATATGTTAAAGGATTTCCGCGACGTTTGTATTTAATGGGGTAAAATTGAACTCTTGCTCTGTTAGGAGCTTTCGCCTATCGGTTGGTTTTGTTTCTTTTGGCCTCTTTTCACTCCCTTCGCCCTAAGTGCAGCTCCTTTCTTCGATCTCTAGGCTCCTTTGTTGGCTCGTCTCTTGCCTTCTCGTCTCACCGAAACGCCTTTTCTTGGTTTATGAATTCCTCAGCTTTATCCATGCAATCTTGGAGTGTGGCAGGAGTTTTTCTCGCTAGTTCTGCCATAAGGGGGCTTCGTGGCGAGAGCCCATTGAGTATAGTTGCTAGGACGAGGTTCTTCAGTACATCTTCCACGGTTAATCTTTCTTGATTGAACTGATGGATGAAGTCTTTGAGAGGTTCGGAATCTCCTTGTTTTAGCTTTTGGAGATACGCCAGGGTTCGTTTGCGCTTTCTTCCCACCATAAACTGAGTTAGGAACATTTTTGACAGGCCTTTGAAATTCGTAACCGAGTTGGAGGGTAATCTCCCAAAGTGAGGGGGAAGGCTCTGTAGGCTATTTCGTCAGCGGTCCCGTGGAGCATGAGGTGGGAGTTGTAAGCCCTTTAGTGTTCTTCGGGGTCCCCTAGCCCGTCATATAGCTTGATGTGAGGTACTTTGAACTCATCTGGCAAAGGGAAATTTCTAACCTACTCAATGAACAGGAGGCTGTTATTCTGGAGTAGCCCATCGACTAGGGACTGTCTTCCTTCCATTTTCCATGTCATTGCCTCGTAACAGGCCTCGAATTTAGTCGCTAGGTCTTTGATTGCTTTATTCAGGTCGTCGTTTGTTCTTGTTTTGTCAGGGTGGTGGGGTTGGTTGCCTACGTGGTGCTCTTTGCTCAGTTGGGTGCTTTCGCAGACCAATCCCTCCTTTTCTTCATGTGGTTTGCCACAGTCTCCGTACCCTTCTCTGCTCTTACCCAGTTTGTAGGTGGCATCGTCTTCGCCGGATGGGACTAGTTCAGGATTGGGTTCACAAAAGGTGCCTTTTCGAGGTACCGATATTTGAGTCTTGGCCCGCTGAGGAGGAGTCTTGCGAGATTCGGCCACATGGGGGAGAGATTTGTGAGGCTAGGTTTTGGGAGTTTTCTGGACTTACCACGATAGTTGGGTGTTCTGCTTCCTGAGGACCTCAATTTCCTCCTCCATGCGCTGCACTAGTGATTTGGTGGGTTTGGGAGGAGCTTTCTGGGCTTTTGCTTTGTTCTTTTTTTGTATGGGAGTGACTGGTGGGTTAGTCATTGCTTTTGGGGAGGCTTCGTCCTCCGAAGAGGAAGTAGAAGTGTTAGCATCAACTATGTTGTGCCGGATCTCGTGGTCAACATCACAGATAGTTTTTCCTTAGGAACAACAAAAAGTCATTCTAACATACGGTGCCAAACTGTTGTGATAGTTTCCGGTTTGGGACTTCGAGATCCTGAAATGGATAAGATTAGAGAAAAAAGGCTTAGAACTTGCCGGAGCGAGCCGGCGGGGGATAGCTCAAATGCTTAAGTTAGTGTTTTGTATTAGCTTCTTTTCTATAATGGACTTAAGGAAGAACACAGTAGAGTTGTTTTCTCCTTTTTCCCGTACCTTAGTTCTGAGGCATTCACTCCTTTTATATTCTATTCTACCGAGCTGGGGGTATCTCCTTGTGGGTCCCCGATTTGAGCCTTATTGCTTGATGTGGATCTCTTTCTTCTTTTTGGAATTACCTTTGTCCTATGCCTATTACCGTAGCAAGTCACATCAGTGTGACTTAATTACTTAGCTCTTAAGAAAACGTGGCAAAAAAGAATCCTTATGACGGCTTTCTACACCTTACAAGGTTGAGTGGCGCGTCATGAACTCATCATTGGCATAGTACGAACATGCTTTTATTAAATGCCCATCTCTTCTAGAGTGTGTATTCTTTCGAAGCCCATGACTTTTCGGGATAGCTTGTGGTTTGGGTTTTTTGGCTCACATTTTCCTAAATCCCGAACGTTTCATCTATGATAGGGCCATCCAGAGAATCTTACTTACCTTGGTATGTGTGTAGATTTG
Source organism: Betula pendula (assembly GCA_900184695.1). Taxonomy (NCBI): domain Eukaryota; kingdom Viridiplantae; phylum Streptophyta; class Magnoliopsida; order Fagales; family Betulaceae; genus Betula; species Betula pendula. Next base: position 66,200 of record FXXK01000995.1, read on the forward strand.
ACTTGGAAACTGGGCCCAAAGAGAGGGCCCCGTGGGCTTCTTGTTTCCTTTTGGATTTCTTATGGGTTTTGAACTCTGGGCTCAAAGCTCTATTTTACTGCCTAACAGAAATAAAAAGTGTTTAAGTCTTAAAAATTAGCTTCATCGGTGTTCAAAACTTTGCTTGTAAATCTTCTTCTACCTAAGTGTTTAATGTCAAAAAGATGGATTTTTAGAGGTTATTGTGCTAGACGTCATATGGACGTTCTAATGCCCCATGTCTGAAAGTGTTGAAGATCTTCCAGCGCTTAACTGTCAGATGCCCGTAAGATATAAATCTTGACGTTGGAGTCACAAAGAGCTCCAGTTTGAGACGTATCTCAGAAAAATGTCATGTTGGCATCATGACGTTAGAGCCATAGAGAGCTCTGCTTGAGACGTCAGATAAACGTCATGTACGTGGACGTCATGACATTGGAGCTCCAGAAAGCTATTATTTGACCACTTCAGATGCGTGTTAGATTGAAGTCATGACGTTGGAGCTCCAGAGAGCAACTGTTTGACAACCTCAGATAAACGTTATGACAATTGAGCTCCATAGAGCTACTGTTTGACAGCGTCGAAAAATTTCAGATTCAAGTGTTGACATTGAGGATATCCGAGAGCTACTGTTTGACAATGTAAGATATACATGCTCTTAGCAATTGTTTTCGGCGGGTAATGGTATATTATTGAGAGTTTGTTACAAATTAAATTTGATGATGCGGTGAGAGTCTCCTTATTTGTTGCTGAAGTAGTGGCCTCCAATCATCTAGGTAATTTCATCTTTGCCTTTGCCAAGAAGCTTCCCATCTTGGATGTTAATGCCTATTTATGGTACTTTCCTAGTTTGAATTCCAGAAGCCAAAATTGGGAGTTAATAAGTTTGGATATGTATAATTTATAAATAAGTTTCACTTGAAAAACTTGACTTGTTTGAAACCCTTGAGGTTGAATTATTTAAAAAGACAATAGTTTCATCCTCTTGGTTAATTTGCAATCACAGTCCTGAGTTCTGAACCGCTGTTGGGCTTATTTTTCGCATACATCAATTGGGTGGTTGGTTTTTTTGTCTCTTGGCATGAGTTGAAGCACATACCTCTTTTTTTGAAAGAGTTGTGATTAAGTTCCATGTAAGTTTTTGTGTCACTTAGAAATTTCCTGGCTAATCTATAAAGCAAATAATTGAACATCGAATACTACCCCACTAATGGCGGAGGGAGACCGACAGGGACAAGGATCCTCTACATTTTATTTGAAATGAATAATATTCATTTTATGGATAAGATTTAATGTTGATGTATCTAACGATAACGATGAACATAATGTTTTATTATTTAAAGTTTTTTAAAAACGTGCCAACTTTTTCTTTGGGGATGATTGGAAACTGGGCACACTAGGTTCTTCTCGATAAAATTTGAAATTAGGTACCTTTATATAAAATCAAAATGCTTTATTGAACCAAGAATAAAAAAAACATTCCCAAAACTCATTAACAAAGTGTCTTAGATAAGTATCTCAGTCCAACATAAGAACGATAAAACATAAAGTTTGACATGATCCAAAACCTAGCGAAAGTCGTAAGGTCTAGAGCCGTCAGCATGACCGGGATGAGAAGGAGCACCATAAGGATAGTAAGGAACATTAAAAAATTCGTTTGTTATTTGTTGCGCAAAATCGTCAGGATAACTCCAGCTACTCTGAATGGGACGATAATAAGTATTTCGAGGATAGTACTGAGACGTGTTGTCGCTCCATGAATCATTATACCCTGGAGGATACAACGGTGAATATGATTGATCATCGGAACGTATTGGAATTCCTAGTTGAGGCTCTGGGCGCAAGGGGGGCGGGGGGTGGGCTTGGCGTCCTGGCGGGCGGCGCTGGACGTGCTGGCGGGGCGGCGCTGGGCGTGCTGGCGGATGTGGCGCTGGCGTGCTGGCGGAGTGGTGCTGAGCGTGTAGTTGGCGGGGGAGGCGCTGGCGTGTTGCGGGGCTGCACCTTAGTCTGTTCTTCGTCTGACTGCTCTCTGTTGGTGGTTTGTTTGATTTTGACTTTTTTGAGCACGACTTTCCTGATACAATGTAAAAATGGGTTTTTTTTTTAACCTTCTATTAGGGGGAGCTGTTGACTGTTGTAACCGTTATTTTACTCATCTATAAAAAAAAAATGAAAAAAAAAAAAAACCAATAACAATGATAATGGAGAGCTAATGATAATGATAATAAAAGAAATAATGATAATATAGATTTATGAAAATGATAATAATAATAATAATAATAATAATAATAATAGAAGTAATGACGCTACTAATAATAATAACAATCTTTTTTTTTTTGTGAGTAATAATAATAACAATCAATCATCTCAATAACAATGAAATAATATTAATAAGAGAAATGTTACTCAACGTTCTAAGTAGTATTCTCTTTGTTTTGTTTTTTGTTTTTTATTTTTGTTTTTTTGGAGAATGCTACATAGCATTCTCAAGTAGCATTCTCTTTTTTTTTTTTTTTTTTTAGGTTTTTTTTTTTTTTTTTGCTAAGTAGCATTTCTCTAATAATAATAACAGTAATTAATAACACTACTAATAATAATATCAATAATCACAATAACAATTGATAATAATAAAATTAATAACATTAACAACAATAGTAATAATAATGACAATTATAACAATAACAATAATTCAAGCCATAATTTAGCCAAGCTAGCTACTGCAATCCGACCTATTTTCATGTTAGGATTTGTGCTGACAAAACCCTTCTTTTACTTGCAGAACTTGTAATTAAGTTCATTCTATATATAGTGCAAGCATAACCAAACACTAACTGTAGGTTGCATGTTTTTTTTTGTTTTCGTTTTTGTTTCTTTTTTTTTTAAAAAAATAAAATAAAATAAAAATTCACTTTGTCACGCGTACGTGAAAATGTTCATGAAGAGGCGTGTTTTTAAAGGTGGTTTCACTTGTTTTTGAAAAACCATCCTCTCAGTTTTAAAAACATTCTTATATTAATATGGTTGAGAAAGTTCTCCATAGTGTGTTGTTATGTTTTGTTTTGTGAAAAGTGCTTTGTGTTTTATTTTGTGCAACATCCCTTGTGTTTATTTTGAAAAGAGTGCTAGTGATGAGCACCACGTGCTTTTTAAAAGACTACTTTTACTTTTTTCAAAACAAAAGAGAGTTATAGTTTTGTTTGACAACATTTTTTCTTTCTCCCTTTTGTTTTCTTTTTTCAAAACAAAAAAAAATTAATACATAATTAAAAACACAAAACTACCAAAGACAGATATAATAAAACTATTTTTATTTTTATATCACATCAAAACTTTTTTTTTAAAAAAAAAATAACCTTCTAAATACATTAACAAACAAAACTGGTACCTCTTTCATGTAAGAAACCCTAATTACGAAGACAACTTGGACCTCGCCATTGTTGAATGTTTGTTATTTTGTTCTATTTATAATCCACAAATGCACGACAGAGAACATACGGACAAAAAAACAAAAACAAATCGATCTTTATTTCATACCAAGCGATCGCGACACATGCACTTAAAAGCTAATTATCCAAAAAAAAAAAAAAAACACACACACAAACACACAAACACACATACATGCATATAAAAGCTTTGGGGTGAACACTAGAATAAGTTTTCGTACCAGAGGTTGTGTCTGACACAATCCTACTTGGTTCAGTGGAGTAGGAAGAGAAAACCTAAAAAGCCTATTCACAAATATTCACGAATTCTCTTCGATCGCACACGAAAAAAAAGGTAGAAATCCTATTCATACAAACAACTTGGATTTGCACGTCTCATGTCATACCTTGGGCCAAAATCCTTTTTTATTTCAGACATATGGTTGGACAGTCATGTAATTTAAAAACAAAGAGATAAGAATAAATTAAGGTTTTTTTGTTCATACCAAATAAGCCGCGCACAAAACCCCCTTTCATAGCTTTAGGTGAACAAGATCTTCTTTTCTCGTTTGTAGTGCAATTTCCAATGTAGCTTATAGCAGCAAGATCAGAAACCCTAACAATCTCTAAATATAAACACTAGGACGGCAAAACCCCTCGACACTATTTATAGAGGCTATATATATATATATATATGACCTAAAATAATTTTCTTAATTTTCTTTCAAATATTTTCATATTTAGGTTTGCGTAGCTATCAAGTATTTCCATTATTATTATATTTTATTTTTCCATTCTTAGAAAATTTTATCCTTTTGTAGCTTTAGGGTTTTACTATTTATTTATATCAATTGTAATGGAATAATTAGTTTTTGTCATCAATAATAATATCAGTTTTCTTGTTAACGTGTGTGTTGATTTTGTGTATTGAGAACACAATTTCTTTTTCAAGTTTATTGTTTTCTCTACATCACTTTGAGCATATCTTTCCTAGAAATTAAAGAAAGAGATCGAAGCTAAATTCTTCATTTTCTACTATATATTATTCATTTTCTTCATTTTCTACTATTATTCAGCATTACTATAAAAATAAAACAATTTAAAATACTAATTGAAAACATAAAGGTACATATGTGACTTCATAGTTCATACCAAGTAATGTCTTCACTTTCTTCATCTTTTCTTTGTATAAGAAGAGCAATTAGCACAACTTCTGCTCAAATAGAAGGATTAGAAACTATACATATATATACTTGATTTAATTGGAAATGCATCGTATGTATTGTATTAATTCTAAATCTTAAAGTAATAAATTGTAATAATACTTGATATAAATTTCGAACATGCCTATATATTTTTAATTGCAAAAAATACTAAAGTAACATGCTTCGAATTTACTATATAACGAACCATTCATTGTAACGATAATTGTAGGGGATACGGATAATAATTGTTAAATTTTATTGTACTAATTGTGTTGTCATGAATATTGTGGTTACTAAAAGAAATTATTGCATGGTAATTATAGAAACTATTATATGTTAACATATATGTTATACAAATCAAAGTGCTAAAANTGAAATATGAAAAAACTCGACTAAAAAAGTACAATCAAAGCAAAACCAACAGAGAAACAATTTCCAAAACATCGATTGAGAAAACGAAAGATTTCTTAATCAAAGATGAATAATGCTACATACACTGTCCACACCTATTTTAACACTCCTTTAGAGCATTCTCATCCGGCTCCCTATTATAAAGATATTCCTATAGTAGAGAGCCAAAATAGATTTTTGATCATTTTATTACTCACATCCGGCTCCCTACTTTGAAGAAAAAAGTAGGGAGCATGAAATGGCTCCCTATTAGTAGGGAGCCATTTCACTCCCTACTCTTATTTTTTATAATAAAATATTAGTTTCTCTCTCCTACTTTTTAATTTTTTTCAATTTTATTTGTTTTCCCCTTTTAGAGAAAGAATTAAATTTTTTAAAAAATATTAATATTTAAATGAAAAAGTCAAAGTTGATCCCTAAAGTAGGGAGCCGGATGTAGCTGTTTAGAAAAAGTTGTTCTCTAAAGTAGAAAAAACTGATTTTACTCCCTATTTTGAGAATAAAAATAGAGAACCGGATGAGAATGCTTTTAAAATCACAATTTGATTAAAATTCAATAAAGATCCATCCCAAATTCAATGAAAACATACTGCTTTTATATGAGTAATAATTGTTGGCGTGTTCAGACAAATTAAGTTACAGACTTTTTTTTTTTATTCTTTTTTTTTGTAATTTTGGTTACATATATGCATACTGTTTTGGTGAAATGAGTTAATTTACAATTTTTTTTGTAAATTGGTTGGATATACATGTTTTGGTGAGATGAGTTAAATTACATGTTGTTTGGGGTTACATTAGATAATAAAAACATGATTAGGAAGTCTATATAGCAAAATGGTTGTTGGAATTTCTATGGAGTCAAAACTCGCTCTATGAGTCTATTCCTCAATTATGCTGTTGCTTTCGTTGCTATACAACATTTTTCAGGAGAATTGATCATTCATAAAACAATTTTGCAGATGGACCACAGTTGGGGGAGAATTGAAATTACATGATCAGCTTGTTGTGGGCACTTGGGTCTTGTTTTCAAGGGTTTAGAACCCCTACATATGAAGGCCACTGTGTTAACAATGTTTCCATTAAGTAGGCTCATGCAAATTCTGCATCATGTGTACAATCTTTTGGTTAGTGTAATTTATAAAGCATCCTCGAATATCTACATGGTGGCAAGGTGATGAACGATGACATTTTGTGTGACATCTGTGCCAACAAAACATTTTGTTCATTGGGCTTCAAGTTAATTGGAATTTGTTTTTTGGAGTTATGTTATTGTGAATGAAACAATGAAACAATTTATTTCATTTTCGTTGATGTTTAACATTAATTGTGTAATCGTGATTGTAATCACATTGGATGTTTATTAGGTTATTGATTTGCGTCTATCAGGCATAACATTATTTTCATTTGAATAAATAGCATACATTTTTAGATTTATATTTAAAATAAGTGCTTCTAAGAGCATCTCCAGCAGTAATGGTGGTGTAAAATAGCTTAATGAAAAAGGAACAATTCTACTTAAGTTATTGCTTTTTCTATACCAACACTCCAATACAGATTCTTTATTTCACTCTTTATTCTCTTTAAATATTATTTCTTATTTGTTTTATTGTTTTTTTTTTCTCCTTCTAGCCTTCGGTCTCTCTCCCATCCCCCTCCCTTCGAACCCGCAGCGGCGCTACCCCAACCCCTTCATCGCAGCAGTCTTCTCACCCGCAAAACCCAAATGCATTATCGCAAACAATCAAAACCCAGGAAGATTCGAAACCAAATTCAACCAAAAATTCGAAATATCGTCTTCTACAGATGCAGTGGTTAATTCGTAGAAAGAAAAACCAGAATGGCAGTGTATTCCAACAATCAAACTCAGATACGACTTAAAAAAAAAAAAAAAAAAAAATCCCAGGATGCCCACAGAGCGTGGAGAAAATCAAAGCCTCACTCCAAAGGAAGAAGAAAAAGAGTTTTAAGAAACTTTTTGCCCTTTTTTTGTTTCTTTTTTTTTTTCCAGCAACCCATGAACCAAAGCCTTTGTTGTGGAGGTGGGGAACTTCCTCTTTCGGTGACAGGGAGAGAGAGAGAGAAAAAAAGAATAAAAAAATCATGATGGGTCAGATAAATTTTATGTCCTTACAGCGGCTACAGTGAATAGCAACCAATTGATATCACTGTAGCAGTTAAGCTAGTTGAATAAATATGTGCTAATCTGCTGGGACCATATAAAATATTACAAAGCTTAGTAAATTTTAGCTAATAGTGGTTGGTTTAAAGAGACTCTTGAGATGCCTCCTAACCAGTGGTAGAGTGATGTCACAATATTTAAATCTTTTAAAAATGTGACAACTTTTTCTTTGGGGATGATTGGAAGTGGGGCATACTAGGTTTTGCTTATTAAAATTTGAAGTTCAATACATCTCATGAAAACGCTTTATTAAACCAAAAAAAGAAAAAAAAAATCCCCAAAACACATTAAGAAAGTGTCTTAGATAAGTCTGATATAATCCATAACCTAACGAAAGTCGTAAGGTCAATGGCCAAATATACTGTCAGCAGGTTATTGTGCAGAATCAGAAGTACCAGAGCCGTCAGTGTGATCAAGATGAGAAGGAGCACCATGAGGATAGTAATGAGCATCAAAAAAATTGTTTGTCATTTGTAGCGCAAAATCGTCATGAGAAGTCCAAGTTCTCTGAACGGGACGATAATAAGTATTACGGGAAAAGTGAGACGTGTTGTCGCTCCATGGATCATTATACATTAATGGATTATTATACCCTGGAGCATACGACAGTGGAAACGATTGATCATCGGCAACGTAAGTAATTTCTGGTTGAGGCTTTGGGCGCGGGGGTGAGGGTGAGGGTGGCGCTAGGTGTGCTGGTGGGGGTGGTGGGGGTGGGCAGTGTGTTGGCGGTTGCGACGCTAGGTTGCTGGGCAGTGGCAGCGCTAGTGTGTGGCGGGGGAATGCCTTAGGTTGTTCTTCGTCTTGCTGCTTTGTTGTGGTTTGTTTGTTTTTACTTTTTTGGCAAGACTTCCTGAAACAATGTAAAAAGTAGTTTTTTTTTTTTTGTACCTTCTATTGGCGAGTATTGTAATCGCTATTTTATTCATTATAAAATAAATAAATAAAAAAAATGATAAATGAGCGGAAAGCTAATGATCAGAGAATAAAGTAAAAATGATAATATATAGTATATCATAAATAATCAAACAATGCTAATAACGAATAATAAGAGAAATGCTACCCCAGCATTCTCTTTTTGTTTGTTTTTTTTTTTTTTTTCTTTCCTAAATAAAAAACAAGTGGAAGTGAATGTTCCACATAGACAACAGTGCTTGGAGAAGTTATCCTGATAATGCTAGCTAGCATTTCTTTTTTTTTTTTTCTTGAAAAAAAAAAGAAGAAAGCAAAAGAGCAAGTGGATGTGAATATGCCACATAAATAATAATACTAAAAGAATGCTACTTAGCATAACACTACAACTAATAATATCAATCATCAAAATAACAACCGATAATAATAACATTAACAACAACAGTAATAATTATAGTTACAATTATAACAATAACAATAATTCAAGCCAGAATTTTGCCATGCTACTGCAATCCTCTATTTTCATGTTAGGATTTGTGTTGAGAAAACCCTTCTTTTACTTGCAAAGTAAAAAGAGGAAGTCCTAAAAAATCACAATTACAAAGATCAACTATGAGGACATCCAACAGAAAAAGATAAAAAATAAAAATAAAAGAAAAAAAAATCATACCATGTATTTGACGCTTCAAAAACCTCAATATTGTTCCCCCAAACATAGCTTTGGGTCAAAGGTATCCTTCCTTTCACCTAAGAATTTATGCTTGCACAAACTTAGATTTACAATATCAGAAGAGAAATGCTACATAGCATTTTGCTCTCATACCCTTTAAATGGATACTCGTTGACATACGTGGTACTAAAATTTATCATTAGATTTTGAATGGATCACTAACGTATTTTGAATCCAATTGTGAATTTTAATTTCACGTTGAAGAGTACTGTGCCTTTGAGAGCGCGTAGCATTTCTCATATTTGAAATGCCTAAGAAGCCCAACTCACATATACTAGAATTTAGAAAACCTTTGAAACTCTAGAGTACCCTATTTGTAAAGCCTATTAGGAGAACAAAATAAGGGGAAACTCACCTTTTTTTAGAGTACAAACTCTCCTTTGTAAGAAGCAATAAAACTTCTAATATCCAGAGGAAAACTTTTATTCAATAATTTCGCTGTAATGCTTGTGGCATCATATGCAACTAGTCCAACGTTAATTTCCAACTTAAAAGGATTTATCATTATTGACTATCTCATCACTTCCCCATCGGAAATAGGTTTCCTATTGGAGTATGATATTTCCTTGTGAGATTGGCCAAGAATCATTCTTGTACTGAATAGCCCAAGACTTTTCTATTGTAGTTTATTTCCACAGCTATCTTGGTGCATGATTTTCGTGATTTCCACAATCTTTGTTATCATTTGCCTTAGATTTCTTTGAGCTTATCTTTTCTTGAACATTACTACTTCCCTCGGATTTCTTCGTGATGTTGGGCAGGCGGTCGTACCTAAGGTGAAAGGGAAATTACCGTTGGGTCCTCTCCGTGCCGACGAGATTAGTTAATTCATTTTTGAGGTGTCGAATGCCAATAGGATTGATTCTTATAGGATCATAACATATATTATATTAACGAATCAAATCAAGAAGATCCAAGCAAGAAAGACAAGAGTACTCAACTACTAGATGTCATCCAAGAAGGAAATATTCGACTGATTGACTATGAAGATCACTAGCATAATCCCTAAAATAATTCTCTTAATTTCCTTTCAAGTATTTTCATATTAAGGTTTGCGTAGCTATCAAGTATTTCCAAAATTATTATATTTTGTTTCTTTTCCATTCTTAGAAGATTTTATCCTTTTGTAACTTTAGGGTTTTATTATAAATTCATATCGATTGCAATTGAATAATTAGTTTTTGTCATCAATAATAATATTAGTTTTCTTGTCAACGTGTGTGTTGATTTTGTGTATTGTGAACACAGTTTTTCTTTCATGTTTATTTTTTTTCTCTACGCCACCTTGAGCTTATCTTTCTTAGCAATTAGAGAAAGAGATCGAAACCAAATTCTTCATTTTCTACTATATAATTAATATTCAGCATTACTATAAAAGTAAAACAATTTAAAGTACTAACTGAAAACATAAAGGTACATATGTGAGTTTATGGTTTATACCAAGTAATGCCTTCATTTTCTTCATCTTTTTTTTTTTTTTTTGGCACAGGAAGATCAATTTGCACAGCTTCTGCTCATATAAAAGGATTAGAGACTATACATACATATATATACTTCATTTNAAGTGGAAATGCATCGCATGTGTTGTATTAATCTATATCTTAAAGTAATAAATTGTAATAATAACTAATATAATTTTCTAACACGCCTATATATTTTTAATTGTAGAAAATACAAAAGTAATATGCTATGAATTTACTATAGAATGAACCATTCATTGTTACGATAATTGATAGGGGATACGGATAATAATTGTTAAATTTTATTGTACTGATTATGTTGTCAAGAATACCGTGGTTGCTAAATAAAATTATTGCGCTGTAATTGTAGAAACAATTATCTGTTAACATATATGTTATACAAATCAAAGTGCCAAAAAGAAATAAGAGAAAACTCAGCTAAAAAAGTGCAATCAAAGTAAAACCAACGTAGAAACAATTTTCAAAATGTCGGTTGAGAAAACCAAAGATTTCTTAATCAAAGACGAGTAATGCTACACACATTTTCCACCCCATTTTAACACTCCGTTAGGTGGATTTTAAAATTACTGTTAGATTAAAATCAAATAAAGATCCATCCCAAATTCAATGGTAACATACTGGTTTTGTACGAGTTATACTTGTTGGTGTGCTGAGATAAATTAAGTTACATACTGTTTTTTGTATTTTGGTTAAATGAGTTAAGTTACTTGTTTTCGTAAATTGGCTGGATATACATGTTTTCGTGAGACGGGTTAAGTTACATGTTGTTTGGGGTTACAGTAGATAATAAAAGCATGATTAGGAACTTTATAAAGCATAACGGTTGTTAATTTTCCTTGAAGCCAGAACACGCACTGTGAGTCTATTCCTCAGTTATTGCTATTGTTTTTGTTGCTGTACAACATTTTTTAGGAGAATTGATCACAATTCATAAAACAATTTTGTAGTCGGACCGCGGCTGGACGAGAACTGAAATTACATGCGCAGCTTGCGAGGGGCACTTGGGTCATGTTTTCAACGGTTCAAAACTCCTACATATGAAGGCCACTGTGTTAACAGTGTTTCCAAGAAGTTGGCAAATGCAAATTTTGCATCCTGTGTACAATATTTCTTTTAGTGTAATTTATATAGGATCATAGAAAGATCTACATGGTGGCAAGGTGATGAATAATGACAAAGTGTGCCATCTGCCAACAAAACGTTTTGCTCATGGGGCTTCAAGTTAATTGGAATTTGTTTTTTGGAGTTATGTTATTGTGAATGAAACAATGAAACAATTTATTTCATTTTCGTTGATGTTTAACATCAATTGTGTAATCGTGACTGTAATCACATTGAATGTTTATTAGGTTTTTGATTTGCATCTATCAGGTATAACATTATTTTCATTTGAAATAAATAGCATACATTCTATGATTACGATTTGAAAATAGGTGCATCTAACAGTGTACACGATGTCACAATATTTAAATCTTTTTAAAAATGTGACAACTTTTTCTTTGGGGATGATTGGAAATGGGGCATACAAGGTTTTGTTTATTAAAATTTGAAGTTCAGTACATCCCATGAAAACGCATTATTAAACCAATAGAAAAAAAAAAAAGCATCCCCAAAACACATTAGGAATGTGTCTTAGAAAACTCTGATATAATTCATAACCCAACGAAAGTCATAAGGTCAACGGCCAAATATACTGTCAACAGGTTATTGTGCCGAATCAGAAGTGCCAGAGCCGTCAGCGTGATCAGGATGAGAAGGAGCACCACGAGGATAGTAATGAGCATCGAAAAAATTGTTTGTCATTTGTTGCGCAAAATCATCATGAGAAGTCCAAGTTCTCTGAACGGGACGATAATCAATATTTCGAGGATAGTGAGACGTGTTGTCGCTCCATGGATCATTATACATTAATGGATTATTATACCCTGGAGCATACGACGGCGGATACGATTGATCATCGACAACGTAAGTAACTTCTGGTTGAGGCTCTGGGCGCGGGGGTGAGGGTGAGGGTGAGGGTGAGGGTGGCGTTGGGTGTGCTGGCGGGGTGGCGCAGGTGTGTTGGCGGGGCGGGCAAGGCGTGTTGGGGTTGCGACGCTAGGTGTGCTGGCGGTGGCGGCGCTAGGTGTGTCGCGGGGGAATGCCATAGTCTGTTCTCGTCTTGCTGCTCTGTTGGTGGTTGTTTGTTTTTGACTTTTTGAGCACGACTTTCCTGAAACAATGTAAAAAAGTAGTTTTTTTTTACCTTCTATTAGCGTGCTGTTGTAATCGTTATTTTATTGATTTATAAAAATAAAAAATAAATAAAAACGATAAATGACGACGGAAAGCTAAGATCAATGATAATAAAGTAAATAATGATAATATATATTTATCATAAAATAAACAATGTAATAACAGTAAGAGAAAATGCACCTCAGCCATTCTCTTTGTTCTGTTTGTTTGTTTGTTTTTTCTTTTTTTTTTTTTTTTTTTTTTTTTTTTTTTTTTTCTTTTCATTAAATAAAAAACAAGTGGAAGTGAATGTTCAACATAGACAAGAGTGCTGGGAAAATGTTACCTGATAATGCTTGCTAGCATTTCTCTTTTATTTTTATTTTCTTTAAAAAAAATGAAAAGAAAAAGCAAAAGAACAAGTGTATGTGAATGTGCCAAATAATTAATAATACTAAAAGAATGCTACTTAGCATAACACTACAACCAATAATATCAATCATCCTAATAAAAACCGATAATAGTAAGATTAACAACAACAGTAACAATTATAGTTACAATTATAACAATAATAATAATTCAAGCCAAAATTTTGCCATAGTATTGCAACCCTCTATTTTCATGTTAGGATTTGTGTTGAGAAAACCCTTCTTTTACTTGCAGAGTAAAAAGGGGCAATCCTAAAAAAAAAACAATTTCAAAGATCAGCTATGAGGACATCCATCAGAAAAAGATAAAAAAAAATCATACCATGTAATATTTGACGCTTTAAAAACCTTAATATTGTTCTCCAGACATAGCTTTGGGTCAAAGGTATCCTTCCTTTCACCTCAGAATTTATGCTTGCACAAACTTAGATTTACAATATCTTAAGAGAAATGCTACATAGCATTTTGCTCTCATACCCTTAAATGGATACTCATTGACGTACGTGATACTAAAATTTATCATTAGATTTTGAATGAATCACTAATTTATTTTAAATCCAACTGTGAAATTTAATTTCACGTCGAAGAGTACTGTGCCTTTGAGAGCGCGTAGCATTTCTTATATTTGAAATGCCTAAGAAGCCCAACTCACATATACTAGAATTTAGAAAACCTTTGAAACTATACAGTACCCTATTTGTAAAGCCTATTAGGAGAACATATTAAGGGGAAACTCTCCTTTGTAAGAAGCAATAAAACTTCTGATATACAGGAGAAAACTTTTATTCAATAATTTCACTGTAATGCTTGTGGCATCATATGCAACTAGTCCAACTTTAATTTCCAACTTAAATGGATTTATCATAATTGACTATCTCATCACTTTCCCTTAGGAAATAGGTTTCCTATTGGAGTATGATATTTCCTTGTGAGATTGGCCAAGAATCATTCTTTTACTAAATTGCCCAAGACTTTCCTACAGTAGTTTATTTCTATAGCTATCTTGGTGCTTGATTCTCGTGATTTCGACAATCTTTATTATCATCTGCCTTAGATTTCTTTGAGCTTATCTTTTCTTGAACATTAATACTTCCCTCGGATTTCTTCGTGATGTTTCGCAGGCGGTCGTACCTAAGGTGAAAGGGAAATTACCGTCGGGTCCTCTCCGTGCCGACGAGATTGGTTAATTCATTTTTGAGGTGTCGAATGCGAATAGGATTGATTCGTATAGTATCATAACATATATTATACTAACGAATCAAATCAAGAAGATCAAAGCAAGAAAGACAAGAGTACTCAACTATTAGATGTCGTCCAAGAAGGAAATATTCGACTAATTGTTTATGAAGATCACTAGCATAATACTTAAAATAATTCTCTTAATTTCCTTTTAAGTATTTTCATATTTAGGTTTGCGTAGCTATTAAGTATTTCCAAAATTATTATTTTTTGTTTCTTTTCCATTCTTAGAAGATTTTATCCTTTTGTAGCTTTAGGGTTTTACTATAAATTCATATCGATTGCAATGGAATAATCAGTATTTGTCATCAATAATAATGTCAGTTTTCTTGTTAACGTGTGTGTTGATTTTGTGTATTGTGAACGCAGTTTTTCTTTCACGTTTATTTTTTTCTCTACGCCACCTTGAGCTTATCTTTCTTAGCAATTAGAGAAAGAGATCGAAACCAAATTCTTCAATTTCTACTCTATCATATTCAGCATTACTATAAAAATAAAACAATTTAAAGTACTAACTAAAAACATAAAGGTACATATGTGAGTTCATGGTTCATACCAAGTAATGCCTTCACTTTCTTCATCTTTTTTTTTTTTTTGGAACAAGAAGATCAATTTGCACAGCTTCTGCTCATATAAAAGGATTATGAGCACGTGTCGATACATTACAGTACCGCTATATCACGACTTCATTTAATTGAAATGCACACTCGCATGTGTTGTATTAATCTATATCTTAAAGTAATAAATTGTAATAATAACTAATATAATTTTCTAACACGCCTATATATTTTTAATTGTAGAAAATACAAAAGTAACATGCTACGAATTTACTATAGAATGAACCATTCATTGTAACGATAATTGATAGGGGATATGGATAATAATTGTTAAATTTTATTGTACTGCTTATGTTGTCAAGAATACCGTGGTTGCTAAATAAAATTATTGCGCGGTAATTGTAGAAACAATTATCTGTTAACATATATGTTATACAAATCAAAGTGCCAAAAAGAAATAAGAGAAAACTCGGCTAAAAAAGTGCAATCAAAGCAAAACCAACGTAGAAACAATTTTCAAAACGTCGGTTGAGAAAACCAAAGATTTCTTAATCAAAGACGAGTAATGCTACACACACTTCCTACCCCATTTTAACACTCCGTTAGGTGGATTTTAAAATCACAGTTGGATTAAAATCAAATAAAGATCCATCCAAAATTCAATGGTAACATACTGGTTTTGTACGAGTTATACTTGTTGGTGTGTTGAGATAAATTAAGTTACATACTGTTTTTTGTATTTTGGTTAAATGAGTTAAGTTACTTG
>FXXK01000995.1:87531-118081 GCA_900184695.1 Betula pendula
ACCACCCAGACAGACCAATCCTCTTCATGCTACAAAAAGCCGCAAATCTCACAACACACTGAGGCCTGCAAGACTAAAATATTCGAGATAATTCACCAATTTTGACACTTTCATACCATACCTCAACCTCTATCTACGTGCCACCCTCTCATCCATCTCAGTAAGCAATTTTCGTACAACAAAATCTCTTGCAACCTAGCCCTCTCTCTCTCTCACTTATATGCCCTATAATCTCACTGTTTCAATATATCAACTCCTGTCACATACCCTACCCCGTCAATCTACACTAGATCACACAATCCACTCGTACCCAGTACCCCATCTTCTCTCTCCCACACTCTAATTTCTCCCGGTGTTTTTTCAATTTGTCTTCATCATCTCTTCCAGGTATAGTCGTATTTCTGCAGTTTATCTTCTATTTATTTTTTTTCCCGATTTGTATCCTGTGTGTATTGTTTTTACTAACTCCCTTTGGCATAAAAATGCTAACCTCTCATAACTTAATACCTAAAAAAACCCTCCTTCCTTCTATCCTTTCCTATCTCTTCTGCTCATCCGCTCCCTCCCATTCCTATTTCTAGGCTTACGTACGCTCATTCCTGCAGGCTCACCTCCCTTTTCCCTCTTCTATCTTTCATTTTACTGTTATCTTTCAATTCTGTACTTCGTGGTGCTACTGCTCTCCTCTTTCTTCTCCCCCATGTAAAAATCATCAACTTCCATACCATCTACGATACCCATAACTTTTTCCCTTCTTCCTGCGAACTTCCTTCAGGAGGAGCTGCCAACCTTGGAATATTCATTGTTCTTCTACGTTTCTAAAAAACAAAACTCCTCTATATCTCTTGTATATGCTAATACTGACCATTCACACACCCCCCCCCCCCCACCCGCCCCCCCACCGCCTCCATCTTCAAAAAGTCTTGTGATCAAATATTAATTGTATTTAGAGAATAGCACAACTCTCTCAAAATTATATGGTTTTTATTTTGTATTCGAAAATATATTAGTAAGATCATACACCAATATCACAGGTGATTCATAACCTAATTTTCTATTTAATGCTTTGTAATTAAAATTTAGGTTTTCTTTTTGCTATTTTTCTTTATATTTCTTTTATATTTAAACTACTGTTAGGGGAATGATTTTCGATTCATAATCAAGGGTCTTATTATTTTGATTCATGAAATGTTTTATAGAGATTTTTTTCTTTTTCCCTGCTACTCAAGATTTTCAGATTTTCTTTAAGTGTTTTTTTCTACATATTGAAAGAAAAAGAAAGCAAAAATTACCTTATTAGACATTCATCCCACTAATTTTTCTATTATGCTTTGATAATTAGAATCAGGGTTTTTCTTCTTACTATTTTTTTTTTATATGTTCTTTTCATTATCTACCCCTATGAGAACAAATATTTTAAAATGTTTTAATTCTCTATGGACTAAACAAAAACTAAGGGTCTTGTATTTTTTATTCATTTGAGTTTTATGTGAATTTTTTTTTTTTTTCGTTTGTGTGACTTACTCAATTTTCAAACATTTTTTGGAAGTGCCTTTCCTTCTTCGAAAGTAAAGAATGCAAAAATGTATTTGATTGCATGCAAAAAATAGAACGAAAATGCTTTTACAATCCTGATGGAGACAATTTATTTGATTCACTTAAATGTTAAGTGAAATTTTTTGTTTTATTTTGTATTCATAATATATATATATATATAGTATATATATTATATATATTACTTTTTATTCTAAAAAAAAATTGTTTATATATTTTGCTCTTTATTTTTTTTTTTTATATTCCAAATATAAGTATTTTATTTTGTATTGAAATATAACTTTGCATTCACACAACAATATTAGAGAACTTTTGCAAAGTTTCGATTAATGCTTTAATAATTAGAATCTAGATATTTTTCTTGCTATCATTTTTTTTTAATACGTTTCATTTTAAACCATGTATACATATGGGAACAAAATTTCATTAAAAAAAAAAAATCTTTATTGCTTTGTATTTTTTTTTTTTCAAATGTTCAAGAATTATATACGTTTTATTTGTATTGAAATGTAATAGGTATCATGCCAGCAATATTATAGATTCTTGCTTATTTACTCCTAATGCTTTGATAATTAGAATCCATGTATTCTCTTGCTATTTTGTTTCTTTATACCTTTCATTTTAAAGCATGTATGGATATGGCAACAAAGATTTAAATATGTTTTAATGTATATGGATTAATCTAAAATAAAGGCTCTTATGTTTTACAGGACCTTTTTTTTTTTTTTCGTTTATGTGATTCACTCGATTTTCAGTCATTTTTTAAAGTGTTTTTCTGCTTTTGAAATTAAAATAAGGCAAAAATTTATTTGACTATTGTGCATAAAAGGAATAGAAATATCTTTTAAACTTTGAACCTTATGTGAGGATTTATTTGAAATGCGTTTAAATTTTGAAATTTAATTATAATGAAGATTCTCGTGCATAGTGCAGGGTATAAGCTAGTAACAATAATAAGAGAAATGCTACCCAGCATTTTCTTTGTTTGTTTGTTTTTTTTCTTTTCCTTAAATAAAAAACAAGTGGAAGTGAATGTTCCACATAGACAAGAGTGCTGGGAGAATGTTAGCTGATAATGCTAGCTAGCATTTCTCTTTTATTTTTATTTTCTTTAAAAAAAAAAAAGAAAGAAAATAAAAGAACAAGTAGATGTGAATGTGCCACATAAATAATAATACTAAAAGAATGCTACTTAGCATAACACTACAATTAATAATATCAAATATCATAATAANGATGAGACGTGTTGTCGCTCCATGGATCATTATACATTAATGGATTATTATACCCTAGAGCATACGATGGCGGATACGATTGATCATCGGCAACGTAAGTAATTTCTGGTTGAGGCTCTGGGCGCGGGGGTGAGGGTGAGGGTGAGGGTGGCGCTGGGTGTGCTGGTGGGGGTGGCGCAGGGCGTGTTGGCGGGGGCGGGGCAAGGCGTGTTGGGGGTTGCGACGCTAGGTGTGCTGGCGGTGGCGGCGCTAGGTGTGTTGGCGGGGGAAATGCCATAGTCTGTTCTTCGTCTTGCTGCTCTGTTGGTGGTTTGTTTGTTTTTGACTTTTTTGAGCACGACTTTCCTGAAACAATGTAAAAAAGTAGTTTTTTTTTTTACCTTCTATTGGCGTGCTGTTGTAATCGTTATTTTATTGATTTATAAAAATAAATAAATAAATAAAACGATTAAATGACGACGGAAAGCTAATGATCATGATAATAAAGTAAATAATGATAATATATATTTATCATAATAATCAAACAATGCTAATAACAATAATAAGAGAAATGCTACCCAGCATTCTCTTTGTTTGTTTGTTTTTTTTTTTTTTTTTTCTTTTCCTTAAATAAAAAACAAGTGGAAGTGAATGTTCCACATAGACAAGAGTGCTGGGAAAATGTTACCTGATAATGCTAGCTAGCATTTCTCTTTTATTTTTATTTTCTTTAAAAAAAATGAAAAGAAAAAGCAAAAGAACAAGTGGATGTGAATGTGCCACATAAATAATAATACTAAAAGAATGCTACTTAGCATAACACTACAATTAATAATATCAATCATCATAATAACAACTGATAATAATAACATTAACAACAACAGTAATAATTATAGTTACAATTATAACAATAACAATAATTCAAGCCAGAATTTTGCCATCCTACTGCAATCCTCTATTTTTATGTTAAGATTTGTGTTGAGAAAACCCTTCTTTTACTTGCAGAGTAAAAAGAGGAAGTCCTAAAAAAAAACAATTACAAAGATCAGCTATGAGAACATCCAACATAAAAAGATAAAAAAAAAAATAAAAGAAAAAAAAAATCATACCATGTATTTGACGCTTCAAAAACCTCAATATTGTTCCCCCAGACATAGCTTTGGGTCAAAGGTATCCTTCCTTTCACCTCAGAATTTATGATTGCACAAACTTAGATTTACAATATCATAAGAGAAATGCTACATAGCATTTTGCTCTCATACCCTTAAATGGATACTCGTTGACGTACGTGGTACTAAAATTTATCATTAGATTTTAAATGGATCACTAATGTATTTTGAATCCAACTATGAATTTTAATTTCATGTTGAAGAGTACTGTGCCTTTGAGAGTGCGTAGCATTTCTCATATTTGAAATGCCTAAGAAGCCCAACTCACATATACTAGAATTTAGAAAACCTTTGAAACTCTAGAGTACCCTATTTGTAAAGCCTATTAGGAGAACATAATAAGGGGAAACTCTCCTTATTTTAGAGTACAAACTCTCCTTTGTAAGAAGCAATAAAACTTCTGATATACAGAGGAAAACCTTTATTCAATAATTTCACTATAATGCTTGTGGCATCATATGCAACTAGTCCAACGTTAATTTCCAACTTAAAAGGATTTATCATAATTGACTATCTCATCACTTTCCCTTCGAAAATAGGTTTCCTATTCAAGTATGATATTTCCTTGTGAGATTGGCCAAGAATCATTCTTTCATTGAATTGCCCAAGACTTTCCTATTGTAGTTTATTTCCATAGCTATCTTGGTGCATGATTTTCGTGATTTTCACAATCTTTATTATCATTTGCCTTAGATTTCTTTGAGCTTATCTTTTCTTGAACATTACTACTTCCCTCAGATTTCTTCGTGATGTTGGGTAGGTGGTCGTACCTAAGGTGAAAGGGAAATTACCGTTGGATCCTTCCGTCGAGACAAGATTAGTTCATTCATTTTTGAGGTGTCGAATTTACTATAGTCCGAACCATTCGTTGTAACGATAATTGATAGGAGATACGGATAATCATTGTTAAATTTTATTATACTGATTGTGTTGTCAAGAATACCGTGGTTACTGAAAGTAATTATTGCACGGTAATTGTAGAAACAATTATATGTTATACAAAGCAAAGTGCTAAAAGGAAATAAGAAAAAACTCGGCTAAAAAAGTGCAATCAAAGCAAAACCAACCTAGAAACAATTTTCAAAACGTCGATTGAGAAAACCAAAGATTTCTTAATCAAAGACGAGTAGTGCTACATACACTCCCCACCCCCATTTTAACACTCTGTTAGGTGGCTTTTAAAATTACAATTGGATTAAAATCAAATAAAAATCCATCCCAAATTTAATGGTAACATACTGGTTTTGTACGAGTTATACTTGTTGGTGTGTTGAGATAAATTAAGTTACATACTGTTTTTTGTAATTTTGGTTATATATATGCCCACTGTTTTGGTTAAATGAATTGAGTTACTTGTTTTCGTAAATTGGTTGGATTTACAAGTTTTCGTGAGACGAGTTAAGTTACATGTTGTTTGGGTTATAGTAGATAATAAAAGCATGATTAGGAAGTTTATAAAGCATAACGGTTGTTGAATTTTCTATGAAGCCAGAACTCGCGCTGTGAGTCTATTTTTCAATTATTGCTGTTGTTTTTGTTGCTATACAACATTTTTTAGGAGAATTGATTATAATTCATAAAACAATTTTGCAGCCGGACCGCATTATGGTGGGCACTTGGGTCATGTTTTCAACGGTTCAAAACTCCTACATATGAAGGCCACTGTGTTAATAGTGTTTCTATTAAGTTGGCTCATGCAAATTTTGCATCTTGTGTACAATATTTTGTTTAGTGTAATTTTTAAAGAATCATAGAAATATCTACATGGTGGCAAGGTGATGAATAATGACTAAGTGTGACATTTGTGCCAACAAAACATTTTGTTTATGGGGCTTCAAGTTAATTGGATATTGTTTTTTTGGAGTTATGTTATTGTTAATGAAACAATGATATAATTTATTTCATTTATTGTTTATGTTTAATGTTAATTGTGTAATTGTGACTATAATCACATTGAATGTTTATTAGGTTATTGAATTGTGTGTACTAAAAACAAAAATGAAAAAGAAACAGGAAGAAAATTCTGGACTTAATTATTTACATCGCTTACACAAGTGAGCGAAGTAAATATTTTACAACGCTTACACAAATAAGGGATGTAAATATGTTACAACGCTTATACAAATAAGCGATGTGAAATAATTTACACCACTTATACATCTCTTTGATTTGTAAGCATTGTAAAGATGATACAACGCTTACCCACGTAAGGGTTGTAAATATTTTACAACGCTTACTTTAAGCAATGTAAATAGGTTAACTTTGTTTAAATCTAAGTGATGTTAAATAGCATCATTTAGCTTGTAAACATTGAGAACATAATTTCTCGACACTAGGATTTTCATCGCAGACCAAGCATTGTTAATTAAACAATGTAAACGATTTTACAACACCTAAGGGCCTTCAAGCGTCGCAAAAGGCTGGTTTTTTTTTTTTGTGTAGTGGGTGATTTTAAAAACCATTTAAGAAAGTGTGAAAATGGGTGTGGGGAAGTGGTAGTGTGTGTGGCATTGTGTATCAAAGATTTCTCCATGTAGAGGAAATCAAGCCATCTCCATGTTTTCAACCGCGCGTGATGGTCATAACAAGAACTAACAAGCTAATAATAAGTTTCTTCGAATCCCTTTTTCCCTGCATTGAATAGAAAAAGACAAAAAAAAAAAAGGTTTATTGGAATTGAAATCTAAATATGTATAGTCTTCTAATGACAGAGATGACATTTACTCAAATATATATTCTAACTACCACTATAAAAGACAGCAATCTCCTACTGAATGGCAAGATTGTCAACAAATTAAATTTATTAACCAAATAGCTTCCTCAACTATAATGATAATATGCAATATTTCCTTCAAAAAATAAAAATAAAAATAAAAATAGTTTCCTCAATTATCCCTATCACTACTATATATATTCTTTGTCTCCATGATAGATAAAATAAACGTTGCCTTGCCTGTAAAGTCACCTTCCAATTGATGGAAAAACTAGAAAATGTAAGTCAAATTATGTCCGTGCTTTCCCATGCATTTTTTGACATTGGGACCCTCAATTTTCAAAATTTTCCAGGTTGGTTCTAAAAGTTATTTTGTTAGGTTTGTTTCGAGTCCCGCCCCAGCATTTCTTGTTTTTCTCCCCTCCCACTTTACTCATTGCCTCCTTATCATCATTCGCCATTGACGCTTTCATTCGGATAGAAATTAAATAGAAAAAGAGGAAAATTATCCTATTCATTTTAAATGAAATGGATTGATTTAGTTAATATAAATTGAGGGATAAAATTGTTATTTTAATTTTTTAAAAATAACTTTACCTCTTAATTTACATTAATTGGATCATATCCATTTCATTTGAAATGAAGAAAAAGTGATCCACCATTAATAAAGCTTTAATTCAAAGAGAAATAGAAAGAGAGATCTCAACCATATGCATGTATCACCTTTTTTTTTTTTTTAGTCATGTTTGGAGGGCAATGTAATCCAGTTGTGCTCCACTCTTGAGTAAAACAAGCAAGGGACGGATATGCATAGGGGTGTGGATGATCTTGGGCCAATCGCGAACATACATGGCCTTACTACTTGGCGTGGGCTTTATTTGACCCATTGGCTAATTAATTACAAACACACACACACACACATAGAAAAGTAATTAAAAACATTTTAGATCTGTGACTTGCATAAATATCTTACTCTAAATTTCAATCATAAGCCTCGCATAAATCATTTGTTTATTTTATTAAGAATTTTTGCTCTATCTTTTGGGTTTTTTTTTTTTTTTTTTTTGGTGTTTCCCCTACCATCTTTCCTTTTCTAGGAAATACTGAATTGAGCTGTAAGCCTGTAACACCATCGAGCTTAATTCAAAACCATTATTCCTTTCCTAATTGACATGTTGGATCAAATTACATATCAAACCCTATCTCTCTTGGGGTAGCAAGACATTTCCATTGAATTTCTTTGAAGTGGGATTAAGGAATGAATAAATTTTATTATTTTATTATTTTATTATTGAAGGGAGCATGTTACAATATATTTGTTCTTTTTTTTACAAAGCATTTGCAGAGAATCAAACTACCGCGAAGAAATATTGCTAATTTAGCGCACTCCTAATGATTTACGCATAGTGTCTTTAGAGCTAGCTACCTTAAGTTGCGTATAAGTCAAGGACTCGGATCTTTTAAAAATTTTAGGATATCCGGCCCTACAATTTTTCTCAAATCCTCACTATTGCTTTCAAATTAAATGCTTAAGTACTAGTTATTGCTAAAAAATTCAGGAGTAGATACTCAATTATATATATAATGATTTGAATTCCTGTTTCTTTTTGTTGACTTCAATTTCTTAATTAGATCTCAGCAACTCCGCCATTGCTTGCGGTTGTCCTTTCATGCTCTATGCTTCTGAAACTTGGGAGTGTATCACACGGTAAGTAATGCCCCGATCATCACAGTTTGCCAGCTTGGCATGTCTTAACGACTAATCCAACATACTAATCAGTTCAAACTTGGCCACGCGGTTGCCTTCTATTGGCTGCAGGGCTAATAAAAAAGACGTCTCACTCCAACAAGAAATGCTAGCTGTTTGGTAATAATTTTGCTAAAGGATTTTTTCTTAACACTTCTAACGTTTTTATTGGGCAAGCTTGATGAATATGCATATGAATTTGTAAATATAAATTGTTTAAATTAACATGTATTTGGATATGTTGATGATGTCGTCGCTTTGGTGACTTTGATGAGCCTCCGACACAATTAGGGTTCGTAATTTTTTACACAATTCACAAATCCGACACAAATCCAACATGAAATTAAAGGGTTAGCTAGGACTGAAGAGTTTGACCCGTTTAATTAAATAGGTCGGGTTATGGTTGACTTATATAGTTTTATACAC
Source organism: Betula pendula (assembly GCA_900184695.1). Classification (NCBI taxonomy): domain Eukaryota; kingdom Viridiplantae; phylum Streptophyta; class Magnoliopsida; order Fagales; family Betulaceae; genus Betula; species Betula pendula. The sequence continues at coordinate 96,355 of FXXK01000995.1, forward strand.
ATACTTCGACACGACCTGAACTCGACATACGACATAATAACAAGCAATTTTTACATGATCCGCAAACTTGACACAAATCCAATACAAAATTAGAGAATTAGAGTTGATAGATTTGACCTGTTTAACTAAATGGGTCAGGCTATAATTGACTATTCATGCTTCGATATAACTTGAATCCGACATGCGAACACGAATTACTACCCTTATATACAATAAGAGCAATGCGCACTATTTAGTAGACTGTCATAAAACTTGATGCTGTGAGAGTAAAAATTAATATTTGTCAAGAAAAAAACAATCACAGGCTAATTTTCACTGTCACATTTTTTTTTAATTATATTATAATTATATATCAACATATTAAATAGCATTACCCATCCAATAATTGAAAGTGAAACCTATGGCCGAGTCATGCATATCATGATCTTGTTGTGAGATATGATTTATTAACGTTTATGGTTTAATAACCTCTATTCAAATAAATTGATAGTAACATTGTACAAATGGTGACAGACAAAGAGGGATATGTGTACAATGACGTTTACCAAAATCTCAACTACTTCCGCCTAGCTGGCGTTTTTGCATCAACTATCATCGGTTCAGAATTACGTGGCCCATTGTTTTCCAATGAAATTTAGATATCTGCCTCAATCATGGATCATACTACTCGATTAACCTTCTAACAAGCTACCCAACTTAAATATATATTATCTAAATTGACTAATTAAAAGAGTACATGCATGTAAAACAGATCTTACTCCAAAGAAAACATTATCGTAAGAAGTAAACGTATGGGGTTCAGCTAATTAATGCAAACCAAGTAACCATACTTTGATGGTGTTTCTGCCGTAATCATGACTAAAAAGAAGAAAACAAAAAGTATTACTCATGTTAATTAGTAGATAGATCCGACCATGGTCTGATTAGAGCTGGAATTGGTCTGAATTCTTAATGACACGGGTCTTTTTTAATATATGATATATGTGTGTGTGTTGGGGGGGGGGGGGGGGCCGAGAAACTGTGTCAGTTCAAACTAGAAGCTTAGCTGCATCGCTCATTGACATGACGAAGCGATGTAGAAGCATGCAAGTGAATAATGCAGAAGGATGTTCAGTCTATGGGCCGACTCAAGCCCATCTACCTAGCTAGGATTCATTTTATATATATATATATACTACCCTTTTTCCTGCTATGACCAAAATTTACTTCTTTTTTCGGGTTGAAGGCAGCCCCTTGCATGGCTCGATCGCCAACAATTGTGGACGCGTGTTTGACTCGGGCAATAAAGTATAGAATTGGAAAATGACATACATCATTGATGGAGCTGGAAGAGCGTTGCAGACCATAAAATTTCCCTAAGCTGATGCGACAGGGAGAGTAAGAATGAGACTGGACATGGGATATAGATAGATAATGGCATCTTCTATACAAGTTTCACCTAAAACTCTTAAATATGAGAACCCATCTCCGAGATAATACAAATCTGCTTTTTTTTTTAATTTCTTTTTTTGTTCTTTTGTTTTTTATAATATATATTTTGAGAGTATTTTTTATTTGAAAAAGTGTTATGATATGATTTAAATGATTTTTTTTTAAGAGTACTTTGTATTTAATTTGTTTGCCAATATTTTTGTTTTGAGAAGAGAAAACAAAAATTTTAACATGAGGAGAAAACAAAAATTTTAACATGTACTTCCTCTAGATGATTAGATGATTAAAATGGGTATGGCACCTCCCCAATTATTGTCTTTCTTTCATTTTAGCCCTTTTTATCTTGGATAATTATGGAACCTTTACAATTTTTTTTTTAAGGTGTAAATTCTTAAAATGCCTTTTCTTTTATGTCGGATGTAAAAATTGTCATCTATTAAAAATTTGACATGTTATCAATAAGAATTTAGTATATTTTGTTATTTATGTAGAAGAAAAACTTTGAGTAAAAAACTATCTTTTATTTTAATGAAAAAAATGTATTTTCAAAAGTGGAGAAAAAGCTTTTTTCAATTTTTTTTTTTTGTCTCATAAAAATGCCACATTTTTAATATGTAGCATTTTTAATACCATCAATGCAAGGAATCACTTAAATTCAAAAATCTACACTTCCAAACAAAATTGTAGTACTGAATTTCGTTCCATTTATCTTACTATATATAAACGTGAGTTTCATTAAATGATTAAGACTTGATGATCAGTAGTAGACTTTAAAAATGGACTTGATTTAATGGTCAACCATTCAATCTCAAGGGACCTATTTGCACATACTATATATCTTTTTCTTTTTCTTTTTCTTTTTCTTTTTCTAATTATTTGCACATACTATATATCATTATTATAATTTGCAGATTTTTTTCTCCGCCTAGTATGAACCATCAGAGTAATTAAGTGTAACCACCAGAATGCAAGTTGTAGGTATACAGCTTTCAGTCGTAATACACACTTTTGCAAGATATATATATAAACTCTCCGTACCGAGCGCGTTTAAGAAGAAAAGCTGTTTTTGAGAAAAACTCTCTAAAATCAGGGTGGAGAAGTCCTTTTCACACTTGCAAATAATTCAGTACAGATGGGCTCCAGATCATTTATTATTTGATGTCTTCCAATTCTTTGTATATGAATTTCCTGCACTCCCCATCGCTACAGCAAATGCACGCAAGTGGAAAGCAAGAAATAATAAATTAATTAAAAAATTTAAGTAGGATTTTAATTACCATGAGTTTTAGCCACATAATTTTCTGGGATATTATTGTGATTAATTAACTATATATATATGATTCAAATTTATAAAATTAATAGAAACTGTGGGAACCGCAAATTTCGCAGAACAGGGTGTAGCCTGTAGCTGTAGACCTTTGTGAAGAATAATCGAAGGAGACAAAAAGCTCTTTAGAACAGTTCCCTTTCTTTGGGTAAAAGGAAACAGCAAGACGACGCCTCCCCCAATTAACCTCTCAAATAAACAAATTAAACCAGTAAAACCATAAATCCTTTCTTAAGTATTTGTTTTAAATTTTTTTTTNTTTTTTTTTTTTAAGCCAAAGCACGCAAAACCCAAATGATTTAAGGGCAGAAGTCATTATCTAAGTATAATATATCATTATTTTAGTGCTAATTATGCGCAACTTGTCCCCCAAGTTCTTCTCTTCGTATCCCTCATTATTTACCTTCTTATATAAATGAGACCAACTCACAGTAATACGTGTATTTCAGTCCTCCCAAAACTGTGAGAAACTCTCTCTCTCTCTCTCCAACACATACAAACAAATACGAGAAAATCTTTTCTTTGTGTTTTCAGCTGAAAAGAGAGCGAAATGGGTGCTCTGGACTTTCTCTCAGACTATTTTACTATTTCCACCCCAAGGAAGAAACGCAAAGCAATGCAGGTGTTCTTCAAAATTAAAGCAATCCCATCTTTCTCTTTTTCTCTCTGCGTGTGTGAGTCTGTGTGTTTTTTGGTCACCTCGATCAGTGGCTTTTGCATGTCAAATCTGATAATTTCTTTTTCAATTTTTTTTTTCTTGCGTTGCAGACAGTTGATATCAAGGTGAAAATGGACTGTGATGGCTGTGAAAGGAGAGTTAAAAATGCAGTTTCCAACATGAAAGGTTCAAAGCTCTCTCTCCCTCTCTCTCTCGTCAATAAAAAGGCAATTATAAATATATAAACAAAATTCTTTCATATATACTTTCATTTGGATAGAACAAGATATAAGGATATATAGAATTTCATTAGGAAATTAATTTGGAATTTCACATGGGACTACCCTATTTTCATACTTTTCTGTATTATGTTTTGGGCAATTCTTGTGTAGGGGAAACTGGTGCTAGTAATTATGTTGAGTCTCCTCTTTTTTCGGTGTATTACCAAAATCTCACCCCTCCATCTCTTAAGTTTAATTACTCATCATTACTATATGCGAAAGTAGAAAGCATTAAAGCACATTTACTGACATAATAAATGCATGCAAAATCCCATTGTGAATAGATCTTCTCCATTTTCAAACCAAGTATATATATATAAAGTTAATATTAACACATCTTTTAAAAATTTTGAAAAATAGTAATCATCTACCTATTAAATATGCTAACTTTAAATTTTAACTATTTGAAATGAATAGATCTTTGTCCAACCAGAACACGCCCTTACGATAAAGTTAATTAGATAATTATTATTTCCTCAGATATTTTTCCCAAGCAAATCTAGTCAAGGCACGCGATATCCATGCAATCCTTATCAAATTAAGTATATAAATCTCTACTAAAACCGTCATACGTACTCTTATGTCTTTAATTTTTGGGTACTAATCTTATTTCCATTCAACTGTTAACTTTACTTTTTATATTGGAAGTCCTAACCTTTTTTTTTTTTTTTTTTCATTTGCTGTCTCAATAAACCATCTTATAGGCGCGAAAACTTGGGATGTTAACCGCAAGGCAGAAGCCGGGTAACAGTAACTGGGTTCGTGGACCAAACAAGGTGTTAAATAAGGTGAAGGAGCACTGGAAAGAGAAGCCGAGTTTTGGCCGTAGCGTACCATATACACTTGGTGGCTTATCCCGTATGTGGCTCAGCCTACGACAAGAAAGCACCAGCCGGTTACGTGAAAAACGCCGTCCAAGCCCTTCCCAAGCGCCAATGCAAAGACGAGGCTTGGCGACCATGGTTAGAGGGGGATGGAAATGCCTAAGCATGTTCGAGGTCATGTGGATGAGATTTTACGAATCAAGAGTCGGGGTGCGCGACAGGAGAATCTGCATTTTGAGGTAGCTGTTTGAGTTGTATAGGAATTAAGTTTTGTTTGGTTTCAGTTGTAGATTTAATATCTTTAATAATTAAGTTGTACCACCCTGGTACTGCTTAATATACCTAATGAAAAGTAGTTGCTACTTTGTACGCGCATGGTATGTGTATGTATGTGACTCTATCTGCCAAGTAATAACAAAAGAAGTCCAGCCTTTCGAAGAAATGGCATTAGGACGAGCAGCCAGGGAATGCCTTGACACCAGCTTGAAAACGCAAAAAACATGAATCTAAGAGCATCTTGCTTTGTTGCTTTTACCACTCAAAATACTACTTTATTTTAAAATAAAAAAATAAAAAAATAAATAAAAAAAATTATATTACTAATTTTTTAATACAAATTTCTAACAAATTACCTATTTTACTACTAAATTCTTATAAATATACCTTTTGTGTTTTTTTTTTATTGTTTTTTCTTGCCCCCTCTAACCCCCCCCCCCCCCCCCTCTCTCTCTCTCTCTCTTCCACCCCTTCTTTCACGCACCTCTCAATCCTCTCTCCCCTTTTCTTCGTTTCTTTCACACCCATCCCCCCTCTTCAGCACAACAACGGAGAGGAGAGCGGGAGCGATAGAGAGAGAATGCATAAGAGCGCTATTGACGAAAGCTGATGATCGCCCTTGTTGTGTAGGTGAAAGAGAGACAAAATATAACTTTGCTGGTGTGAACAGTAAGTGTTCATACTAGAAGGAAAATTTACATTTTAATTATTTTGCTGGAGAGAAAAAAAATGTTAATAATAGTCAAATTTAATTATTATGAGAGATTTGCTTATTTTGCTGGAGAACATTCAAATTGACTAGCCAAAATGTTATTCTGGCTAATTTTGTAACAAAAAATACCAAAAAAAGCCTGAACATTTGACTAGTCATATTGGCCAAGGATTTGAATAGATCCTACAGTGCCTAGCAAAGCAAATTTGTTGAGCACTATGTGCTCGACGATGCAAAAGTTATATTGATAACAAAAAAAAAAAATGATTCTATCTACACTTTTGTAATATTGAAGATAGATAAAGTAATAATATTTTAAATGAAATAGTAAAAGTGGATTGATAGTTAAAATGATGAGTTGGATATAGGTACTTTTGAAAAATAGTTAGCTAAAATAGAAAAATGTACTAACACTTTAGATAAATATTTGTTGACTCAAATTTGAATGCTGTAAAAAGAAACTTACACATTAGGTAAGCACCGTTCACTCACCAAATGTGAAATAAAAAAATGCATTGAAAAATCTCTAACATTGTCTCTCCTCTCAAAGAAAGAATAAATAAATCATTGAACATTGATAATTAAATGAAATACTGAAAATTGATAATTAAAATAGAAAGTCGGATATATGTGTTTTGAAATATTGAGTAGCTAAAATAAAGAAATTAATGTGATTTTTTTAGCTAAAATTGAGAGTAAATTTATTAAATTTATTAAGCCGAATGTGAATACTGCACAGCAGTTAATTGAGTAAATTGAATGATATCTTAAGTTATGTGCTTGCTTTTCTTCCATTAATGGATTACGCATAAGATCATAATGTACATGAGAAATTAAATTCAGTTCTTTAATTAATTTTATGGTTCATTATTAGCTTCGTTCTACGAAGAAAACCCTAGGCCAGCTCCCGATGTTTTGCGGAGAGGGAAATCGCTCCCTCTTGCCACCCTCCCCCCTTCCTCCTCGATCCCCTTCTCTCTTGCCCTCTTCGTAGGCAGCAACCGCCTCTTTTGGTGGCCTTTTTCTCTTTTGAGCGTATCTCTCCACAAGCAACTTTATGACTCCCCTTCCACCAGTGGTGGCCGGTCTCCACTTCCCCTCTTGCTCTTCTCACAGGCCAAAGATTTACTTCTTTCGAGTTTTAAATCTGTTTTTTTCACAAACATAATCTGTAAACTTTGAAGATTTCCACCAGGCCTGGTCTACGCTGCACCTTCCTCCGCCCCGTCTTCAGTCGGGTAGCTCTGCTTTGTAGCATTTATTTTTTTGCATTTATTTTCTGTTTTCTTTAATTTTCTTGTATTTTGGTCTGTCGTCCGCCCATCTTGGATCAAGGACTTGTGTGTCTCGCTGCCCTTTAGGGTCGAGGAGTGTAGGGTCGGGTGTTGGGAGTATTAACTCTCACGGCCAGTAATAACGGAGTGCGTTTCGGACTAATCATGTCCCGATCTAACCTTAGATCTAGTGTGCTGAGCAGATCTGCTCTTTTTCTAGAGTTGTTCTTAGGTTAGTGGTGGGTTGTAGTCATAGACAGTTCTTTAATGGTTAGATGCTTTTGTCCAGTCTCATGGCTGTGTTAATTTCATAGTGTTTGTGCTATATTTAATCTGCATTTTATGCTTCCAAAAAAAAAAAAAAAAATTAATCTCTCGCTTCTCGCGTGGGTTTTTGGTGTTTTAACAAAAAAAAAAAAAACTTTTGGGCCAAAATAATTTAAAACCGTGCTTACCAAATCTCATCAGAAACTAAAGTAATAAGTTAATTTGAATGAAAATCTTATATATCTGTCAAGAAAGCCTTGGAGTCGGGCTACTACATTTGTTGCGAATATTAGCTCTACTAACTAGTCCACTTAACATAGTATATATTATTCATCACGACTGCATATATATATATATAGCATATGAATTATGATGGGAGATAGTGCATGCTTTTACTACGAATAGACCACATGTTTGCGCAGACACAGAAAAGATTCTCATGAATACGTATGGCCAGAAACAAACTCACCGATCGAGCTTATAATTAGTCCGGCAAGTGCATGCGTCAGCTTAGGGATAGGATAACATTGATCATTGGGCGCATGCACAGAAGCAGTCAAAAACTTTTCGAAACCTAATCAATAATTCTCTTTTATTTCAATCGTTATCTTATTCTTTGAATGTGAGTGATGGGCGGATGGTGTACATGGTTAAAGGGGATGTGACATGCAGCCTACACAAATACATGTACATTAAAAAAAAAAAAAAGTGAGAAACAAAGGGTGAAATTATGACTTTAAGATCGAACACAAATTATATATACATAAGATCAATTAATATTAATAAAATGGATCTAATCTTATCTTGCTTTCCCTGTAAATCAGGGATTACCAGCTAAGGGACAAATAACAAGATCTGTTTATAGTTTAATGCATTATTGATCACTGATTTCGGCAATAATCAATGCCATGGAGATAAAATGAAACCCTTATCATGCTAATCTTTAAAGATATAAAATGTATGTTAATGTGATGTATGTGCCACTGAAAAGGGAGAATGCATGTATAATTGTAGGCCGGACAAGAGATCTTAGTAGAGAAGCTTCTTCCAAAAGTGGATACTTTTTTGGCTTTAGTTTGTCTGATTGATTGTTTTGTACCCTACCAATCACTCATCAACAAATGTTTTTAATACTGCACGATCATTTGCATAAAGATACATATGTCGCGGGACATTACTTTTTAAATTATCCTCGATACGTAAATTTGCTCATGTAATACAAATTTTATGGGAAAATATATGACTGCCACTTCGGTTGGGCTGCTGCCAGCATCTAAAATAATTCACAATTGTACTGACTAACTTCACATAATTAGGGAAAGAAACCGCTTTGTTTCCAATAAATTGGGTTGTAAGAATTTTTACAATTTAGTCTCTAAAAGTGTTGTCTTTCTTTTTTTTTTTTCTTTTTTTTTTCCTTTTTTTTTGAAGTGAGTGTTATAATTTATGTGTATTTTGAGTATGTGAAAATCACTTTCTTTCTTTTTTTTTTTTTTTTTATATTAAAGCAGATTAAAAAAACATATGAGAAGCCACATGCTATTAAAAAAAATGTGCTTCTCATATTCTATAGAACACATAGCACTTTTAAAGACCAATTAGAGGAATTTTTTCACAACTCAGTTTGTAGGAAATTTATGTCCTATGTTTTGGGATACATGACAGCTTTAGGAATTGGGTTGAAAGACTTAAGGTCCGTTTGCGATTTCAAAATGTGCGATTTGAAAGCGTGATTTTTAAAAACGCAGTTAAGCATTTGGCGTTTGCCCTTTAAAATCGCAATATACCCTTTTAAAATTGTGCATTTTCAAAAAAAAAACTCTCTTACCTACGATTTGAAAACACAGAAAATTCGCGTTTTCAAATCATAATTTTTTTAAAAACACAATCTCAAACGATCAATTATTTGCAATTTGGTTTAAAATCGTATTTTTTGTGTATGAAATCGTAATTTCAAACGCACCCTTACTCCAATCTAATTTAAAGGAAAACTTTATCTTTACTAGAAAGTGTTCAAAATAGCTTTTAAATTTTAAGGTTACTCTAAATCCCATTTTTTAAATATTCCTTCGCTTTCTTTTAGTATTTATGATCCATAGTCAAACTATTTTAGTTAGCTGTAGGAAAAAATCATATGTTATTCTAAATCCTTTTTTTTTTTTTGGTAATTTTTAAAGATTCCTTCTCTTTCTTTTTAGTATTCTAATTAGTAGTCGAACTATTTCTAATTGATCCATCTATTATTTTACCATTAAAATTAACAATTTTGCATATGTCATATGTATATGATTTGATACGCCAACAACCATATTAGCACCCAATATTAATGTCACATCATCAAGTGTCAAGTTATCCATAAAAAAAAAAAAATGAAAATAGAGCTTGGACCATTTGGTTGCAGCACTCTTCTCTCTCTCTCTCTCTCTCTCTCTCTCTCTCGCAAATGCTCACGACCAATCTCACCTACAAAATACAGCCGCACCCTAGAGTAAAACCACCCAAATTTGTGTAATGCATTGTCGAATCGTGTTTTGGAGTGTCATATTAGCCAAATAGGCTGACAATTTAAGAGAAAGATATTTTGTACCACCTGAATTGTTTTGCTTTGTTTCCAACAATTGAAGAGAAAAATATTGTTTCCTTCACATTTCACTAAATTGTTTATGTTAATAACAACAACAGAGAAGGCATAGATGCACCTTCTGTTTTCCTAGAACTCGTTGAAACAAGTGTTAGGTTTTTAGTGTTGGCTAGTTTGGCGTCTAAAATACTTTGAGTAATTTAGATTTAATTAGATAAAATGTACATAAACTTTCTTATTATAAAAGTTCAATTTTTGTAGTCTTCGTTCAAACCACGTATTTACCCGTTCAAACGAGGCAATGTAATGGGCAAAAATCAAGTTCCAGATTCGTTCGTTCCAAACTTGTTCCAATTGCGTTCAAATGGAGAAGGTTCCCAAGTGGTTTGTTCCAAATGTGTCCTAAGTTGGTTCGAATGGAAGCTTGTTCATGTTGTTCATCATTGACCGAGCCAGAGTAAAATAATCATAACTTTTTTATTCTGAAATCTGATGAATACAAACTTGATGGCGTTGGAAAGCTAATTTTATAATTAAGAAAAAAATTTCAATTCCAATGTTCAAGGGGTGAAAACAGGTTGTGAAGAGAAAATTGAAAAGTTGGATCACAGAAACCTGCTCCAATTCTAACGGGCAACTTACTAGTTTGAACGGGAGCCGAGAATTTACAATTTCTGGGTAACCGACTTTTAGAATTTAGGGCTATTTTCTCAAGTCTATTTAAGGGCTTTTAGAGCACGATTTTTGTGTGGATTAGATGAAATATTTCAAAAAAAAACATTTTTCTTTATGTGCTAAGAGAGAAAATTTAGATTTTTATACTTTCAATTGCTGCTTTTTAAAAGTTTTTGCTGTAAACCACAACTATTCATCAATAACAACTAAAGCCTATCAGAGTCTGGTAAGGGAGATCAAATAGATGAATTGTCCAGAGGTTCTAAGTGAACTACTGCGGTACCGAGCAAGTTAGTGAACTACTGCGGTACCAGGTAAGTGGGTCACTTATCTACTGCATGAGTATGTTAATTGCAAAGGCTTTATAACTATGAACATCTTGCAATTTCTCATTCTTCTATAATTGATTGATTTCCTGGGTTTCGCTGCTTAGGAATAGTTATACTTTTAAAGAGTTTTTCAAAAAATTTATACTTTATCACCAAATTATTGTGTTGATTGATTTATTGCTTTCATAATTTTTGTGATGGTTTGTGTGATGATTAATTTTTAAATTTCACTTTATATTTGTGAACACCTATTGAACCCTCCTTCTAGGTATTGTTGGAGTTTTGGGCTATTATTTTTTAACAAGGAAAAAAAATCTCAAAGATATGATTTTGGCATCTAACATTACCTATATACCAGAGTCAGGTTCTCAAACCTGCATATATCCAAAGCAGAATAAAGAGACATACAAAAAAAATAAAAATTGTTGTTTGTTTGCTTATGCTTATGATGATCGAAACATATTGGCAAAAAAAGGTGAAGAATGAAGATATTTTCTGTTCAAAAATCTCATATTCAAGCTCCTTAACTCTGTTGTTTTACAGTTTCATATAAAAATTCTAATTTTGATGCTACAAATCCAAAAGATTGTAATGGAGAAAAAGATGGTTTTTGTTTATGGAGTTGGGTTTTTTTTTTTTTGTTCTTTTTTTGTTTTGTTTTTTTGTTTTTTTTTTCATGGATGACTTGGTCCTTGACAATATGACATAATATTGGGTACTGACATGGACGCTTATTTGTCAAATGAGACACGCATGGCAGATGGCAAACCGTTAACTTTGGCGGTAAAATAACAAAGAGACCTATTTAAAATCTAGACAAAACCTAAGAATCTTATTCTTAAAATTAGAAATCCAAATACTAAATTCAAATAAGATTAAAACCTAGAAACCAAATATGATTTTTCTCTTTTAACCAAAAAGGAAAAACTTTAAAGGATAGACTTCGTGTAATTTTCTGTTACGGGTGTATATCCATTAATTATTTGTTTTAGTGTTATCTGTTGAGTTGTTTGGTTCATTAGTTGCTTTATTGGTTTACTATTGTGGTGCGGATAGAAATCTGTATTATTGATAGCAAGTCATGTTACATCATATTTACCTCTTTATGTTGTGTGTTTTTTATTATTGTTATTTGTTTAGGAGTTTTATTGATAACAACTAGTAGGATTATCTCTCTATCTTTGATAAAGATAAACTTATCTGATACTAGTTGGAGTCTCGGTGTAAAAGTCTACTTCACGTAGAATACTCTCTTCATTATTATAATATGTCTTTAAATACCGCACTATTTGTCAATAAAAAAATGAGTCAAAAAAATTATCAAACTTTGTGTTTGTAAGAGTTGAGAGCACCTCTAATTGCTCATAGGAAGTCCATGATTCTTCGAAAATCCTACCAAATGTAACAAAGTGGTATTAGAGCTAAGTTCTCATAACCCACCGCCAAAGGTTCAGGTTATGGAGGATTGTCTATATCAATGTGTTAATGATATTTTGCAAGAATTCCTAAAATAATAGGATGAGTTGTTTGCCAGATTTGAGAACAGTTTTAGTTGAATATAAAAATAGAGTCCAGCATTGTGAGCAGCAACAAACGATGCTAGCACTATATTCTGTGCAACCAAAAATATCAGCTGACTATAGCGACCATCATGTCAGGCCACATGACCCTCTCCACCAAAATTATGAAGTAGTGGTTGAAGATGGTGACCAACACAATCACGTGCTTACCGACAAAGAGGAAACTTCGAAGGATGGAGAAGTCTGTATTATTGATAGCAAGTCATGTTAGATCATGTTTATCCCTTTATGTTGTGTGTTTTTTATTATTGTTATTTGTTTAAGAGTTTTATTGATAGCAACTAGTCGGATTATCTCTTTATGTTGGATGAAGATAGACTTATCTGATATTACTTGGAGTCTCGGTGTAGATGTCCACTTCACTTGGAATACTCTCTTCATTATTGTGATTTGTAATATCGCGAAATTTAAATTCATTTTTAAAATATAATTCTTTTAAACTAAAAATAGTTCATGAAAAAAAGTTATTTGGTTTAACTTTTTAATCCTTTCTAAAAAAATTTATTTTCTTTTTATTATTTTAAGAGAGGATTGATCCTCCCAAGGGCAAGATCGATCATGCCACCCCATCGGCCCAAGATCGATCCTAACTCCTCAGAAACCCTACTTTGAGTACCCAAAACCCTATAAACTTGACCCAAATCCATATTTATTCATCCTTAACTTTCATACAACCTATTTGCATGAAAGCCCTCGTCCCCAAAGCTCTAGAGCGAAGCCGGAGCCTAGAAGAAGCCTGAAATTGACATACATTCTTTGTCAATTCCAAAACCATTGTTGAACTCTTTTCGTCAGGTAATTGTTTAACCTTGCTATTCCGTTCACTATCCTTTCCGTAGTCCATAATCCTATGAGTTCTTATTTTATTTTTTTCATAATCTTGTTTTATAATTGTTTAGATTATGTTTTTATTGAAATAATAATTGCTTTAAACAAAGTATGCATTTTAAACTGTTATTTTCAAAAGTAGTAATACGATATTTTCTGTTGTCTATTGTTTCATGGTTTTAAAACAAAGGTTTTATATTTTTTTGATGTTATAATGATTTTATCCATTCAAACGGTATTTTAAACACACACAATTGATTATTTATGTTTGTATAGGAAAAACGAAGTGAACTCTTGATAATCTCATATCAAGAGCATTACTTTGGAATCCTAAAATTACCCCAAGACGTTTCTAATCGTTGTCAATAGCCTTAAGAACATTTGGGATTGTTTGGATGCATATTTGGGGTTCAGAAAGACTCAAAACTAGTGCTGGAACACACTAGGATTGATCTTGGGACTGGCAGGATCGATCCTACACCCTACAAGATCGATCCCAAACCTATAGGATTAATCTCAGCCTTCTGTTTTGGTTCTTGATTGTCTATGATTGATTCCAGATAATCTGGACTGATCCCAAAACCCCTGGAGTTGATCCTAACTATCTTGGAAACCTATTTTATGGTTTTTATTGTGTGTTTTAAGTTTCTAAGTGTGGTTTAGGTTTGTAATTAGCATCTTGTCTAATTATAGGTTAGTTTCCAGTGCAGGAAGTTAGAATGTTTGAGGATTCATCGAAGTGATCAAGGTAAGTGATATATTTATGAAATTGAAAAAGAAACCATTTTAGAGCATGCTATTCTGATGCAAACTACTGAGAATTTTTATTCATATTTTCATTATGTCGTGAGCCTATAGATTTTCATTGCATGATTATATCTATAAACCTGAATTATGTTTTATTTACTAAGCATGTTTTAGCAATAAAAGATGATAAATTTATGTAATTAATTGATAAAGATATGTAATGAGACTTACGATTACCCTAACTTGGGGAGTCGGTATAATAAGAGATTTATGATTATCAATGAAGATGGGATATGATTACGACTACCTTGTGATAGAGTGTTGATATGAGTGACGATTATCCCAAAGAGGAAATCAGTATGCATTACAGATGACTCGGTGGTAGATTTTCCGATATGGGTACAACTACCTCGTAATAGAGTGTCGATAAGCGTTACAATGGCTCGATGATCACGAGTCTCCAATATAGGTTATGATTACCTTGTAATGGGGTTTCGGTACGAGAACATAGCCGGTATGACAGGCCTTGTGGCGGGGGTTCCGATATGTTAGATATTACCTAAGAGAGGAATCCAATATATTATGTTGCTAAGCTCCATTGTACAAAGTTAATGTACATGTATGGTACGATGACATAGCCAGTATGTTACAATACTTTGTGTACTGGTATGTTACAAATCAACCATGAAATGGGTTTCCGGTATGACGGTATGGCCGATATGTTTGGTACTTAGGTACCAGTATGTTACAGATCACCTATGAAACGGGATTCCAGTATGATAAGATGACTTCCACCATATGAGGGTTAATATACGAGTATGATAATGTTATAGAATAAGATTATGAAATACACAAAATAATATATTATATGTATATCTGTTGAGATTCCATGTTTTATGATTTATATTCTTGAAATTGTCATTGCTAAGATTATACTTTATGACTTTCTCTTATACTAAAACCATTCTTTTATTAGCCTAATGGTAGAGACAGCATATTTTATGAAAAGTAATGAGAACTGCAGAGAGCTTTATTTGATTACTCTTTTTATTGTATTAAAAGTTGAGTTCACAAAATGAACTCGGTTCCGAAGTATCTTACTTACTAAGTCGTGGACTTAACCAATTGTTGTTTTCCATTCCACCTGCTGGACATTTAATAGTCCTTCAGATGTAACAGGTTTTCAGCATAGTTGGTAGGCTAGAGTCATTCTTCAGGCTTGAGGATGAGTGAGGAATCTGTGGAGTTTGTTATACTAGCTTTTGTTATTGTTTTGTAAGACTGTTTTATTAATGAGATTTTGCAGTAGTTATGCTCAAAGATGTATAAGGTTTATGTATAGAAATCAGATCACTGTATTTATTTCAAGTTTTGCATTTATTTCACACTGCTAAATATTTAGATCCCTTGAGACTTATTTATGAAAGTAAGTAAGTCTTGGGAGACGTTCAGAAATTTCAAATAAGTCAGTATTTTTGTATTAATTTATTTGTTAAAATTCCGGGACGTTACATCATGTCTTTAAATAATGTACTATTCGTCAATAAAATAAATCAATCAAAAAAATTATCAAACTTTGTGCTTGTAAGAGTTGGGGGCACCTCTAATTGCTCATAGGAAGTCTAGGATTCCCGAAAATCCTACAAAATCTATATTTCTTTTAAGTTCTCATCTCACGTTACGTATACACGTAACATCATCTCTATCTACATAGATGTGACTATATCAAGTTTATATTCTACCATCCAAAACGTGGCAAATCTAAACATATTGGCACTTGGGGGCATATCAGCAATAAGCTTCTTATTACTATTGGTCCAAAAAATGGGAAAAAAAGAAGTATTTTATTTTAGGGAAAAATACACTTTAAGTTTCATTTTTTTTTCAATTTTGTCTCCAATCTTTAAAAATTTGCAATATACCTCATCAAATTTTTTAAAAATTGCAATTCGACCAATCCGTTAAACCATTCCGTCTCATCTGACGGAAAAGTAAGCGTGTGTGCCGCACATGCCATTTTTGCAACAACAAAAAAAAAATTTATTGGGGTGGTCGTAGCCACAACCATGGAAAATTTGGAATGGCCGGCCACCCATATTCTAGCTAGTTGGGGGTGGCTCGGTTGCCCCGTTGGCCAAATGGGGGTGGTTTGGGCCACCCCCATTTGGACCCTTGGGGGCAGCCACCCCCATTCCGGCCAAATGCTGGTGGCTTGGCCACTCCCTTGGCCAAATGGGTGTGGCTCGCCACCCCCAAGGGTCTAAATGTGTGACGCCTAAGAATTTAAATTAAATAATTATATATCACCTTAAAATTCGAGGGTAAAATGGTAGTTAAACACTTCAAAGATGCAACAAAAAATAATATAAAAAATGATTTTTCATATTGATAGTCCGGACGGCTGTTGCCCAGAACATGTCGTCTGCAGCTCCATTTACTACGGTTTTGGAACAGTGCTCTTGCGCTATTCAGTCAATAGCTACCATCCACAAGATCGTCCGGACGGGCTCATCCAGTGAGCCTCGTCCGCAGGGTATCTGCAGTGTCATCCGGACGGGTCCTCACTGCTATTCACTCAGAAGCAATCGTCCGCACCTCGTCCGTAGCATGGTTCGGACAAACCATATGCTCTATCTTTCGGACGGACCACTTCTAGGTCCGGACGGTGGTACTATTCCAACGACTATAAATAGAGCTTACGCGATTTTCAACTCATTTTCTGATTTATTTCTTTCTCCCCGCCATTTTCTCTCTTCTCTCTCCTAGAGTTCATATCCAAACCTTAGATATTGATCTTTAAAAGCTTCCAACACATTTCTAACACCGAAATCAAGATTTAGCGTTGGAAACCTATTTCCACCGATCGAATCAAGGTAAAAATTCTTCTTGAAACTCTAGTTTCTCAATCTTTAACCCACATTCTTGAATATATGACCTAATATTGAGTAACTTCTTATGATTCTTATTGGGTTAAGCTTTCTCTACATCAGATTGAAGTTTCAAAGTGCACAAACTCCGGATTCTTCAAGATTTGACGTAAGAAGCCTAAACCCTAGATTTTCTATAGTTTAGTATTTTGGGTTTTTGTGATGTCTAATCCTAGTATTTCTCTATGGGTTAACATTGGAGGTTATTTATATGCTATTCGAAACCCTAGAATGCTATGGATTTTTTATGGCTACTTTGGTGCTTGTGCTCATGGAATGTTCGGTGGTGAGGATCAAACGTTTGATACTTGTCCTGATGCACTATTCACATGAAAACTTTCGATCAATGTACATGTCAGGCAATATCAAACGTTTGATGCTTTTATCAAAAGTTCAATGTGCTTTAATTAAATGTTCGATGCTTTTATTAAACGTTCGGTGGAAATCCTAGAACCGTTAGGTAATAGTACATAGAACGTTCGATGCCGTACATAGAACGTTCGATGAATCTAAAAATTCAGCAGTCCTTAACCAGATGTCCCAGCTTTATAAATACAACCCCTCGCCCTTCATTTCACTGTTCACTTATGCCTTAGAGCCCAAAGAACGTTGTGTGTGAGAATGAGTGTTTGGAGAAGGAGAAGGCTTTTAAACTTTTGGAGGTACTTATCTTTGCCTAGTTTGTTTCCTTGTTGTTACCTTGTTTAGATGATGTTGAGTCTTAGTTTGTGTATTGTTTAGTTTTGGTCTTGATCATTTGATATTTAGATAGTTTGTGTTGGTTTTGTGTTGTTTAAGGAGTTTGATATTTCAAAAACCTGTTTTTGAAGTATGAGATTCCTTATTTCTCTAATTAGACCTTAGGAGGAGTTAGAATCCAGAAAGAACCGAGATTTGGCTTGGAATGAGTTTCTAGACCTCATTAGTGAATACAAAGAGTTTTTTCTAATTTTTTAAATATTATCAACATCAATTTTACATAAAAAGGTGTGAATGACTTTCGGAAAATGCTACATGGGTTGGGGCTTGCGAAGCTTGGGAGGGCTTAGAAGAGATTGAGAGGGACTGAGGCAGCTTAGGAGACTTCGGGGGGCCACGGATGACTCGAGGCTTGGAAGGATTATAAGGACTTAAGGGGTGCTACTAGGGCTTGGAGGGTTGGTTGCTTTAAAGGGTTAAGGGGCAGGACTTCAAGGCTTCAAGGTACTTTGGGGGCTTGGGAAGGCTTAAGTCTTGATTCACTTGAAAGGGCTCATGAGCCTGAAAGGGGGGTTTGGGAGCTTTGGATGGGTTAAGCGCTTGGGGGCTCTAGGTAGCTTTGGAGGGCTTGGGATCTTGAGGGGCAAAGGTACCTAAAGGGCTTGGGGACTTGGGTGGCATGCAGCTTAAGGTAAGGCTGACAAAACGGGTTAGCGTATTGGGTTCAGGTCGACCAGCCAACCCGTTAAGGGTAAACCCAAACATGACTCGTTTAATAAACGGGTCAACCGAACACGACGCGTTAAAATTAACGGGTAACACAACACGACTTGTCAACCCGTCTAGTTTTTGGATCATGTTGTTCGGGTCGAGTAAAACCGACCCGAATTAAGCAAATCAGCCACTGCCAACATCTGAAACGACAAAGAGACGGGAGAGAGCTAAAGAGAGAACAAAACTTGTATCAAAATTCCCAACTGGATAATCCGTAATCATCATAAACTACAGATTTACAAATTTCCAACAAGAAATACCAATATGATTACAATCCTCAGAAATACCAACCAGAAACTATAGAAATACCTCAAGCGCCCTATACCAATGAGTGACGATCTTGTGGGTGTAGCTCTTGAGAGGAACAGTGAAGGTGCGGCCAAGGCCCAAATTGGCTATCTTGAGGATCCCCTGTCCTTGTCTACCAACAAATTCTGGGGCTTAAGATTGCGGTGGAGAACGCTGTGGGTGGAGGATCTAATGGCAGAGAAGACGTTGGTCTTCGCAAGCCACGTCTAGGTGACGACTCGACAGCGGAGTTTGTGCACAACCAACGCAACCATTTGACGCAGCCTATAAGGAGAATCCTAATGAGGGCGGCGAGCAGTACGACAACCAGTGAGACCGAGAGAGAGGGAGACTGTGAGAGAAAGAGAGAGAGAGAGCTGAGTGAGCGGCTGCATAAGGAGAGATGAGCGTTTAGGTTTAGGTTAGGTTAGTTTCTTTTTCTTTTACTTTTTTTTAAAAAAAAACTAATAATAATAATAACAATAATAAAATAAAAAATAAATGGGTCATAAACAAGTTGAACCCGTTTATGACCTAAACCCGATAACCATAAACCAAAACCCACTATCTTCGTGTCGGGTTCGCGGGTCATCTAAAAAATTGCCACCCCTAGCTTAAAGGGCCTAGGGGCTTAGGAGGCTTAAGGAGGGACTTAGGGGCTTGTATAGGGTGAGCTTAGGGCGTGGGGGATTTTTGGGGAGGGGGACTTCAGCGCCTTGGGGATTAAGAGAGAGTTCTTGATTTCGAGGTAGATTTGTTGAAGTGATGGCAAATGGCAAATTAAGCCTTTTTTGTTTTTGTGAGAATTGGGCTATGGTGTCTGTATTGTTTTTATTTTCCCATTATGTAAACAAAAGCAAGAGAAACTAAGTGGCGATGAGAAGGTTTGTGTGCAAAGATGTCTGGATTTTGTCACTATTTTGTAGGGTAGTAATTAAAACAACGAAGTGGTTGTGAGTGAATCAGTCTTGAAATAAGTCAAAGTTTGCTTTCAAATTTTTTTTTTAGCTAAATTTTCTAAGAAATTGTATTCATGTTGTGTACACCATCAAGACCTTGTGATTTTCAAGCCTTAAAATTACTCACATTGTGCAAATTAATTTGTATGTTGAAACTCTTAACATGATGAAGAGGATGTTCACAAAAAATAGATGGAAGTATAAGTTCAATGAAAAAATAAATAAAAATTAAGCACTTCAGTAAAAAATTTGAGCAATTCGACCCCCCTAAAGATGAATTCCTAGCTCCACCATTGTTTACCGAATGCAGTAGTTTGTGTTAGTATTTGATTTTATCCGTAAAGTTTGATAATAGTGTACGCATTTTGGGAGTATCAAAAATGTATCGGATCTGGATCTTTTAAATTTTTAGAATAAAATCAATAACAAATTATTATAATTTTAATTGCAAAATCCATATTCCATGGTTGAGATTAAGCCTCATCAATCTCTCATAAAAATTTTTCTTTTTAATTAAAAATGTTAGACTTATGGGCCAACAAGCCTATATAATCAGCATACCAACCAATTGACCCTAGCTCACCAAACCATTGGTACACAGGATTCTCTCCCACACCACCTAGTCAATTTTCATAAACACCTTGTGAGGAAAACATCATCATTACATCATAAATCACTATGTCATGCGTGCTTCCATTAACTCATTTCATTTCTATTTACTTGTAACATCATTAACCCATACAGACGGACTAGTCTTGACCCATGTCTCATTGCCTTTAATCCATTAATCCATCATTCACATTTTGTGATTATGTGTTCATGATGCATACTATAAAATCTCTCTTTACTTTATGTTAATGCTCATGCAACCATTTACATCAAATCTTAACGTAAACATTTATCATATTTCAACACTTATAAAACCATAGCAAATATTCATATAACATCCATCAAAGCAGATCTTAACACATTTCAAATCATCGAAAGTACTCATAAACCATAAATCATCATAGCATATCATCAGCTCGGATTAAATGGTCATATCATGCTAGAATAATCATTTAAAAATCCATTCCTTTGCTTAGTAAGCATTTTGCTTACTAAACTGTAAAACGTTAAAACCTTTAAAGCATTAAAACATAGTATCTTTGCTTAATAAGTAATATACTTACATATCCTTGACAACAAACTTGAGATGGATCTCCAACCAAACCTTGCAATGCCACTGTATTTTCACGTTGCAAGAGTATCATTAACAACAAATTCACAACTCTATTTTAACCCTAACAAGTCAATAATACTTCAACATTACAAATATTAACCCCTCATGGCAACCCATAGAAATCTACAATTCCATTGTATTACGCATTAGCTAAATAGACTAAACCAAAGAGAAACTCTAGGGTTCAAACACACAAACCCCTCATTTCACACAATTTTACACAAGTTAGGGTTTGGCTCATACCTTGCTCAACAGGGAAATTCGAAGTTTCGCACCACAAAACTTCTACCCGTAGTTTGGCTAACGCTTAGAACTCCTCTAAGCACAAAATCCCTAACAAAATTTGGGAGATTAAGCATAACCCCCAAAATCACCCAATACAAGGAAAAATCTAAAGTTTAGCAATTTACCTCAAACCAATCAGTGAAAACGGAATTTCCACACCAAGAATTACATTTCTAGTATTAGATTTGGCCTTGAAAACATTGGTTGATGAAGGTTTGTTGCTATGATCACTCTTAGTAGCCCATGTTCCATGGAAAATTAACTTTTGTTTTGGGAAAAGTACACATACCCCTCAAACTAACATCTCATTTTCAATATCCTCCCTCCCAAATTATTGATTTAGTCAATGCCCCTAAGGCCAATAAAAAAAACAAATATGACCTTAAAAATTTTTCAATAAAACAAAAACATTCTTATAAATTCGAGGAAAAAAAAAATCTAAAAACTAAAAAATTAATTTTTTTAAAAAAAAAAGTTTCAAGGGGTGGCTCAGCCCCCTAAGCCACCCCTTGGCCAAATGGGGGTTGGCCAAACCACCCCCAACGCCATGGGGTGGTTCAACCACCCTTAAATATGGCCAAAGGCACCTTGGCGCTGGTTCAACCACCCCTCATTTGGCTAAGGGGGTGGCTCAACCACCCCCGAAAACTTCCCTTTTCCTTTTTTCCTTTTTTTAAAAAAAAAAAGAATAGTTTTTTATAATTTTAAGATTTTATGAATAGTATTTTTGTCATGGGGGACATTGACAAATTTTTGTAGTTTGGAAAGACATGACTCATTTAA
>FXXK01000995.1:118100-161215 GCA_900184695.1 Betula pendula
TAGTTTGGGAAGACATTAACAATGACGTCGTAGTTTGAGAGGGTATGTACCGTATGTATACTTTTCCCTTCATTTTCTTTTACTTCTTGAGAATATTGTACTAATGAGTTACTTACAAATGTCCCATAAGGTCGCCTTGGTTGGTAAGTAGGTATGTTCCTCTCATTGTTAGCCAAGATTCGAATCCTTAACATATCTAGTATTTGGGTATATGACAGTTAAAGTACTTGAGTTTTTTCCATGCATTAGCACAACATAATTTTGTAATTAACTATGCATACAGAATTTCTTTTGGTTATTGGAAAAAGAAAAAGGTTTACTTACCACTAATTAGGTTGTTTAATGCTTCATCCTTGAAGGGTTATTAAACATGGATCTGGGCATTTTTTGACTTGGGTAAGTTGAATTTTGGTAAATGAACTGCCTGATCGAGATATGGAATTATTGTGAGAAAATCCTTGTAAGACTTACCTACTTAGGTAGGTGGTCGGGCTGCTCAAAATTTATTTGACAAATGAGTCTCACATGGATTCTCTCACAATTTGAGCAGTTAATTGATGCATTCTACTCCTCATTACAAAAGATGTTAGACCTTTAATTTTTTATAACTATATAAAATTCCAAACTTACTAGCAATTTAGGTAGCTAAGGTTCTACCTTCTGCTCCTTATTACAAAAGATGTTAGACCTTTCATCTTTGCTAGTTATATCAAATTCCAAAACTAAATGTAATTACTCATTAAATCAAAAACTAAAGGACTTGTATTATTTAATTGTCAAACATGGAAATAGTTAATTCTTCCAATGACCCTTTGGATAGATTAAATTACTCCCTTGAAACCATGCTTTGTTCAGAAAATGTGGTAATGAAGAACGCAAATGTAGCTTGTATTACCTTCACCCTCCACCAAAAGCGAATATCAGAAATCAGAATATATAAAGAAAGGAAAAAGCGAAAAGTAGAGAAAGTTATTAAAGGTATAGAGGGACGTGGGTAACCTTCTCTTTGGGAGTTTGAAAAAGAAAGAGAGCAAGATGCCACGATTTGTGTCTAATAGAAATAGACAACATTATTCTCCCAAAAGTAGACCTAAACATTTACATATGCAGTTTCTTTTGTTAGTGCTGTGTTCTTGATTCGTATTAACAAGAATAAAGGTCTCCAAACCCGCCATTAAGGAATAGTATTTCAACTATTCCTCTCATTACCGACCACAATTACTTGACGGTGTTCAGTTCTTGGTCAACCATTGCATCAATTCAGCTGAAAAAAAAAATTAAAAAAGGTGCCAAATCTACATTATTGTGTTTGACACTACGATTTTGTGGACAAAAAGTGTGAATTTTAAACTAAATTATAGAAAATGTATCGTTCATAAGTGCGTTTTTGAATAATTGCGCAGGCAAATGGTACGTTTTTAAAAATGCACGATTTTAAAAGTTTAACTAAGATTTTAAATGTCAAACTGTAATTTTACCGAACACTTAATTAACTGAATTTTTAAAAAATCACGTTTTAAAATCGTTATTTTTAAATTGTACAAACCAAATGCATTGAAATTTAACTTAGCAACAATGCCATGTGTCATGACACCTCTTCTTGAATATTTGAATTTCATATTTTCTTGCTCCTTTCGTTGCTCTAAAGGCTGGGCTACACTGATTTAGCCCTCCCACTCTCCATAAGCCTAATATTGGGGTGAAGACGGGATTCGATACCATATCTTTGATATCTCATCACAAAATTTTACCAAATAACTATCCTCATTTTATTTCTCATTTCAGAAAAAAATTATCCCATCTTTTTTGAAAAAAAAAAAGAAAGAAAACTCCAATTTAATTATAACAAAGAAAAGAATCATTCATCAGACATAATGTAGCCACTAATTTCATGGAATTTTTTTTATTTCAAAATGCAAAGATATCTATAATCATTTTCGGGTCTTTTATCTTTTCATCATTTTTTTCAACTTTTCTTATTATAGAAAGAGTTTCATATTTAACTAAGGATGCCTTTACGAAAGGTCTATGAAGATCATGAATGAGAACGCAAAAATATGAAGATGCCAGAATTCTTGTTGGAAACGCATATGAAGGTTGTTTCTCCAATTGCTTGAGTTTGAATCTTCTTCATGAATTGTTGCATCTCATGTCAAAGGCATTTTCATTCTTTTCTCTTTTTTTCTGTTTTGGCTCACATAGACATGAAATGTGCTTTTACTTTTCATGGCCACCAAAAAAAAAAAAGAATTTTTATTCGTCAAATGTATCAAGTTCCTTAGGAATTACTAAGGTTCCAAGGCCCTACCTATACTCCCCGTCCACTAGTGGATAGAATCAAATGAATTACTATAACATAGTTAATCTGCTTGAATTTTCGGTAAGTTGTAAGTAATCCACCCACTCAATGTAGAACTTAACTTTCTGGGTGTTACAATCTCCTCCACTTGAATACTTGTTATCCTCATCATGCACATGACCTGTGTCATTGATGTTATTATCCTAAAAAGACTAAGCAAATTGTAATTAAAACTCTTTATAATTATTATTTATTAAGTCTAATCTTACTTAATAAAGAATCAATGCGAAATTTGACACCTATATAACACCTTCCCAATCTATCTATTCAATTCAATGTGGGATTAACTTTCGATACAGAAGTTCATTAGGTATGCTCATCTGAGCTCCTTAAAGCAAGCCACCTGATCTCCTTTCGGTGTTGATAGGGAACAAAGCTTTTTCAACTATAGCCTTTATAATAGCATCAAAAGACCTATACGTACAATTTAATAAGCAATGCTGCCTTTCACAAAAGAATCCGGCAAAAGACAGAATTTGACACTTTCAAGCATTTAAAAAAAAATTAAAAAATTTTAAAAAATAAAATAAAATAAGCACCCAGTTGTCAGAAGTTCTCAAATGTATGTCATTAAATAGGCCGGTTCAACCTGCCCGAGTTCAGCCCTTATGATCGTCTTTAGTGAAGGTTTTTTTTTTTTTTTTTTGGGGGCCATCTTTAACTTAATTAATGGGAAAAAGGGGATCAACAGTTTTTGATCAAAAGCATACTCAGTGCTTTAGCATCCATATGGGTTTCATTGGATGATGGTTAACATAGATTCTCTGTCACTTTACGACAGGCTTTTGTGAAACCCATTTTAGATAGATATAATCTTTCCATAATCTTTCAAACACTTTACTACATTTAATTAGCTAGCGAGACAGAATTTAAATCATCTTTTTATTGCCCTCCAAATTTAAATATATGTTTCAGTCCACACAAAAGAAAAAATAAATAAATAAAAAAAAAATAAAGAGAGAGAAGATAAATTACGTTTCCTGCGTTCTTTTCAAGTTGCATGTCTCAACAAAATCTTCTCAGCAAAGTAGATTTATACTTCAATATGATTAACAAATTCTTGTTATGTTTTAGTAATTAAAGCACTTTTTCTCTTGTTCTTCTTTTTTTTTTTTTTTTTTTTTTCAGATAGACGATTATTCAAATCCTAGCTAACGCGTCAATCCCTCAACTAATAACACCGATATATATTGTTAGAATATTAATTAAACGATCAGATTCATAATTATTTTTTTTTTCAGTTTAAACTTTTTAAATAATTAATAATTTAACATTGTACTTGAACATAAGTTTTGTGTTTGAATCTTTCGTTTTTTTTAATATGTTTTGAGTTTGAATCTAACTTTGTTTATTTTCGGTTTCAATTAAATATTTTACATGTTGGGCATTATTTATTGAGTATGAATTTGAATCCACACGAAAGAAAAAGTATAAAATATTAATTCAATAATTCAATTTTTTTTATTAGCTTAAATTTTTTATATTCTTTTCAATTAACTTAAATTTTTTAAATAACTGGTTAGTGATTATTTGATAGACATAACGTGTAGACGAAGGAGCATCGGCTCAAGGAGAGATTATGGAGTCAGAGGCTGATGAGTTGGAGGCATTCTGGTCCATAAAGGGAGCATTGCTGATAGGAAATGACGCCTACAATTAGAGCCCAAGTGGGCCTAGCAGGCCGGAATTTTTATTTTTTGTTAATCAGAAAAATGACTTTAAGCCCAATTCCTGCCTCGTTTTGTTTGTATTGATCCCATTCATACAAAGTGTTTTGTTAAAAAAAATTTAAATTTTTTTTAAAAAAAATCCTTGGTTTTTCTTTCTCATATTTTATATTCTTATGTTTGTTTTGGCAGAAAGCAATTTGTTTTTGAAATTCACAAAGATTTCCGATTTTCATGCCAATATGTAATTATTCAATTCTATGCCCTTCTAAACACATGAAAAAAGGACTGCATTTCTTCACCTATTTTTTAGACAATTTTTGGCAGAAATAGCCAATCCCTTTTGCACTTGAAGATATTGATGCAATCAATAACTCTCTATCTTCTTTTATCTTTGGTCATAGTACTATCTCACTCGGAAGTATGTTTAATGTAGTTGGAATAACACAAAAATATTGAATGAAATAGCGGTTTGAAGTTTGAACAAACTCAAAGTCACGTGCTCTAATGAAATGTCCCTATCATTGCCAAAAGAAAAGAACACATATTCCTCTGGCTAAAAACCTCTGGCAAAATCTTCCAACTCTTATTTGCTACTTGCTAGCGCATATGGCTGCCTGGAAAAAACAAAAGACGGGCGCATAAGTTCATTGGCGGGACTGTAACGCTCTCGAAATTAATTAACTAAAAATTAATTTAGAGTGTCACTTATAGCACTTTTAAATTAATTAACTGGTTATTAATTTAAAAGTGCTACCCATATTAACACATATAAGAACAAATGCAGAGAAAATGCAATATTGATTTGAGTTAAAAAAACAAAAAAAAACAAAAAAACTATTTACCTTGATAACATCTCTTACCAATAATACAAACTAGAGCCTATAGATAGAATCCAGTAACATCTAAAATATACTGTACTCACATAAATACTATAGTACACCAATACTACAAGACTTGCTCAACGACTCAAATCCTTGCATAGGACTTTAATCTATAATCTTAGGGGACTAACCTGCCAATATGTAAAACAATAATGTTTTATCGGTGGAAAACCAAACAAGTAAAAAGTCCATGATTTAATAAGTAAATCACTAATAAAATTTAGCCCACACAGTAAGCCCGGTTTAGTTGGAAAATAACATTAAAAGATAGAATGTTTTCATAAATATTTTTGTGAAAATATCAATAAAAAATGTCATTAAGGCTTAGCAAGAAATTTTAGACAAGTTATACGTACAAGATATCAATTATTTTAGTAATTGGGCCGGTATGTAAAGTAGTACATTTAAATAACAATAAAAGCAAAATCCGGAGAAACATGCTATAATTTTATTACAAAAAAAGTATAAAATATAATAACAATAATTATTCTATAGTTCATAACTGTTCTCCACATGACCTATTTGTATTTAGGACTATACAGGCAAACGGATATTAACCGTTAATAACTGTCACTATCACTAACCTTGTAACTACATGAGTGGGCAGTTGGCTTTTTCCAACTAATCACCCATCATGGTCGGTTAGCAGTGATAGGATAAGCGGAAGCGGTTACCACAGTACGGTTTAAACATAAATAACCACTAACCGAATGTGAGAACGGTTGGTAATCATCCACCCTAGACGAGTGGTATGGTTATTCAAAACTACGAACCACTTAAAGTAGTAGCGGAGACAATTAGAGGCAAATATTATAATCAATATTATTCTTAAGAAAAATAATACTCTCTAGCGACTAGCACATACTCAAATTAATCTTCCTTTGAGTTGATGACAATAAATCTATTATTACCTAAGACATATTTGAATAAAGTAACGCAAAAAATTTAAAAAGCTAAATGGGGTTGATTACTTCTATGAATCATATTCGTGTTCATCAGATTTTGAAAATAGCCTATCTGTTTTTTGTTCTTTTTTAATCAAGATGGTAATTTAAGAATGGTTGACTTTACTATTAAGTTAATAATAATGATGTTTTAGGGATTAAAAGAGTAGACTTGTTTTACACGTGTTACATGGGAATGAAAATAAAAAGAGTTTCAGGCTCCGTTTGTTTCAACGTAAAATGATTTTCAGAAATCATTTTCCGTAATTTTTGGTGTTTGGTGGGGCATAAAATAATAGTCAACGAAAATCATTTTCAATTTGACCGAAAAATCTTCTTTAATTTTCGTAAAATGGTTTCCCTTTTTTAAAACCGTAAACCATTTTCCGAGTTTAAGCGTCACGTTCTCAAATTGGTAGACCACAGCTAAAACACCACCAGACCCCGCCAGAACCCGGTCAGAACCAACCTGGGAAATTTTCGGGACCCGCCCGAGACATTTTTGGGACTTGCCCGAGACATTTTCGGGACTTGCCCGGGACTTTTTTGGGACCTCCCCGGGACTCGCCCGGGACATTTTCAGGACCTCCCCGGGACCCGCCCGGAACATTTTTGAGATTCGCCCGTGACATTTTCGGGACTTGTCTGTGACATTTTTTGGACCTGTCCGGAATATTTTTTGGGACAATTTATATTAATTTTTTAAAAATTGTGCATAAAAAATAATTTTTTTTTTTTTTAATATGATTGGTTGAAAATATAAAAAAATATTTGCGATTTTCCGTGCGCGCCAAACACCGAAAAATATTTTCGGCAAAAATCATTTTCCTGAAAATCAATTTCCCTGAAACCATTTTCTGACGAAAATCATTTTACGTCGAAACAAACAGGGTCTCACTCAACAAAAAAAAAAAAAAGGTTTCAAATAGTAAGCCTGTAAATTGAA
This sequence comes from Betula pendula, assembly GCA_900184695.1. NCBI lineage: Eukaryota > Viridiplantae > Streptophyta > Magnoliopsida > Fagales > Betulaceae > Betula > Betula pendula. The sequence goes on from FXXK01000995.1 coordinate 124,901, forward strand.
ACGGAATATTTTTTGCTGTATGTCTGGAAGGGGTTAGGTAGGACTGGGCAGGTGCTTACCAATAATTTCAGGGAAAGAAAAACGCAAAAATAAACAAAAATAGAAAGAAGGGGAAAATTTATGGTATAGGATGGGCAGGACTCTGGAGAAGAGGGACCATTGGGACCATTGCTTTGTTTTGACAGAACCAAAAAAAAAGGCCTACGAGAATTTGAAAACTGAAGTTGGCAAATTTAGACTGTAGTTGGACTTTTCCGTGTGAATAAAGGTCAAAATGTTAGCTGTTTACACCACGTTTTCATCAAATTTTCAAATCTTCTTGCCAAGCTATCGAGTGGCTAAACAAAGTAGTAAAAGCAAAGGACAAAAGAACAAGAGTTCGTGCCATTTTTTTAGTGGGTTCGTCTGATCTATTATTGGAGTCGTATATGGTTTGACAAAGTGTTTTTTATTTTTTATTTTTTGGGTCGAAAAAGTGTTATGTTCTAATATAAAGGTAAAAGTAATTTTAAATTATTTTTGTGATTGTAGTTGTTTGTTAATCCTATTGCTTTTCTGTTAAAGAGATTAAAAAAAAAAAAAATTCCACAAAATGTGTTATCAAACATGCCAATATCTTTATTAAATTAATGTCTCATACCCCACTTGGGCCTGATCTTTAATAGAGAGCCGAGGTCTGGACCAATTTCAAGCGGAGAGGCCTCTCAAAACTGGACCATCCCGGCCTAATAATGCCCACCCTCTACAAAAAAGAAAAGCAGATCAAATGTGGGACCCACCCAAGAGATTAGCTAGATCATGACTTCTGGCGCATGGCATCCCCAAAAAAAACATCTTTAAATTTGAACTCTTTCCCACAGGGAAAAAAAGTCAGTGGCAGTTAAGGTTAAATTTATGGTATAGAAAAATCACAGTAGAGACACTTCAGGAAGAAGCAAAGGGCTTTGTTTGTAATAAGTGAAGTAAAGAAAAGAAAAGAAAAGAAAAGGGTTTTGTTGGGACAGCATGCAGAGAGAGATGCAGGCGCTGGGGAGCAAGTAATGATGGCCCTAAGTCCTCTCTTCTTACACATTTGCTTCACTTTAACCTTTGTGTGATTGCGTGCTGCCTCTACACATATAGCATTGGGACACGAGGTCCAAAAGTCACATGTTGCTGTGCCTCTGCCTCTGCCTCTGGGAGTAAATATTTGTACAAAAGTGGTTAAAATATGAGGAACCATGTTTGGAAATTGTGAGCCATAAGAGGTTAAAAAGGGTACTTTTATTTTGTCTTTTGGTTTTTTCCACCTCATTACCCGAGAGAGGGACTTAACTACAGTAGAAAATCCAAAAGGTAAAACCATCTTTTCCTTTGCAAATGGGACCATTCCATTCTCCCTTGTTTTTTTATTATCAACCCAAAGTCCTTTTCAATTTTTCAATTTGGATTCTTCATGTGTCAAAATGGCCGGTTCACTCTTCAATACTCTATCAGTCAAAATTACTATTAAATAAAATAATAATTCAAAATATATATAATAGTTAATGATAATTTTTATTGTCACATCAAAAATTAAATGTAAAAACTTACCTTATTCATAAGCTGGAGTTTTTTTTTTTTTTTTTTTTTTATGAATAAGGTAGAAATCAACTTGAATGCTTGGCAGGTGTGCTGGTGGATAATAGCTTTAATCTCAAGTCAATCATCAAGAGCGGAAATAGGTATAGGCTTGAGGGGTTAAAATTTTAAAATTGCCTAAAAATTTTATGTTGTTTATGGAATATCCCTTCTAAATTAATTTTTTATCAGTAAATTATTAAATGTCTAATTCTGCCCTTCACAACGACAATCTTTCTTGGTAACAATCCAATAGAAAGAATGAAAAATCAAGTGAGGGAATGAAGTATGTGCATGCCTATTTCTCCTTGAGTTTGGTCCTTACATTCATATGGACCCCTTTCTTTGCATGGGTTCTACCAGGTGTCATTTTATGATTGGATAGCATGTGGGCTAGATATGGCGTTCAGCCATCGACTTAGCCAAGGCATTTCCTTGGTTGTGTCTTCTGGAAGCGCGCATAATTCCTATAGCATTAAATGACACCTGCTATTGTCACAAGGTAAGTAAGGCATGACTCATTTGTATCAGCTTTGGTATGGCGTCGCTTGATATCCCGTCAAAGATTAAGGAGCTGGATGTTGTGCAAGCTAGGGAGTGATCCATTGTTCCGCGATCTCTTTATGATCTGTACACATCGAGTTACCCGGGCCCAAATGTTTAATTTCATTGAAAACTCTCTGGCTCAAGCTCAACTCGGTGAATATTGTATACCATATAATTACAATATGCTTGTTTGACAATCCATTCTTTTCTCTTTTCTTATTTCTAAAAACAAAAAAAAAAATCAAAACATTAACAAAACAATACTTTTCACTTTTCAATCAAAAAAAAATTAAATTTTTTTTCACCTTTATGTCATATTAACCCATTCATTTCTCCTCTTAAAAACGTTTACCAAACAACCCACGTATATTAAGGCAGCTGTACAATACTTGAGAATGCTTAAAAATACCTTAGGTTGAGTGACCTAAGAGAATTATGTTCAATAAATAAAGTTTGAAATGCAACTCCAAATTTTAAATTAAGTGTATACTCAACATAAAAATAATTGATCAAAGTTCAACTCAAAAGTATTAGAGCATATTACACGGAAAATCCATACTACATTCCAAACAAAACCTAAAATAAATCATAATAAAACGAGTAAACTAAGATGATTCAAGACAACTCAATTTGAATAATTATTTATTGCATCACATCAAATTCTACGACACTATTCCACTAGAAAGGGACTCCGGTCAAAAGTCAAAAACAAAAAGCTTTGGGGGTTAACGACGAAAATAGTGCGAAATTTAGGAGTGCCAATGTGAAAAAGCTTGCCCTCGACTCCTCGTAATCTGTCGTGCTCCCCGGAGTGGAGTGAGGTTGGCCCCACCAGTCACGGGGATATGTGAAACAACAATCGCTGCTTTTTATACTTATCTCGTTACCCTCAATTTATCGTTCTATTTCTCCTTTTGGACGTACTTTATTTTACAACACCCAAGCTGCAGTAAATGAAAGATGTCTTGAAATCAAATTCACACCCTTAATGCACTATAACTTGGGTGTTGTTACAGCATATAAGCTACTTTTTATTTAAAAATGCCAATTTTTGACATAGATACGAAATTAAAAGTTAAAATTAAAAAGTTTAACTTATTTAATTAAATAAGTTGAGTTATAGTTAATTTATATAGTCTTATATACATATTTTAACATAACTCAAACTCAACACGCAAGATGATAGCATGAAATTTTTGAATGACCCACAAAATCGATATGAATATAAAATTAGAGAATTAAGATTAAGAAGTTTGATCTGTTTAACTAAATAAATTAAATTATAATTGACTTATATAATCTTATATTCATATTTCAATACAACTCAAATCTAATACACCAATACGGATCACCACCCTAACTTTATTTGAATGATCGGATACGAGCAATACTTCCACAGTGGAGTACGACAAGTCGACAAGCAACTGCCCATTTGGCTCAACTACTTTGCATTTTTTTTTTTGGGCAAAGTACCTTTTACCCCCCTAAAGTATCCACCTATTGGCACTTTAGCCCTCAATGTTTAAAAAGTGACATTCGATCCCCTTAATCTTGACGACGTTTGCAAATTAAACCTTCCATCCATCTTTTCTGTTATTTTGGACGGAAGTCAAGTCACGTGTCTTGCACGTGACTTTTTTATACCGAAATGTTCAAGAATGCCTTTGGAGGGTAAAGTGTCACAAAAAACAAAAAGTAAAAAAAAAAAATCAAAAAATATAAAATACAAAAATACAAAATCAGTCTTTGTGGTTTGCTTAAATTACAAATCACTCCCTATGATATATAAAAATAAAAATAAATAAAAAATAGGAAAAAATGCAAAATTAGTCCATGTGGTTAGCCTAAATTACAAATTACTCTTTGTGGTATGCAAAAAAAAAAAAAAAAATAGTCCCTGAAGTTAATAACTATTAAATTTTTTAACAGATTATGTTAAGTGTCACATCAGCACCAATGAGATGCTGACATGTAACAATCTTATTAAAATATATATAAATATATTAAGATATAAATTTAAAATTTTAAAAATATATATTTTTTTTTTTTTTAAAAAAAAAGAAGTGGGTGGTTGCCGATTGGGGGAGGGGGTGGCCTACGAGCCACCCCCAAAGGTGGCTGGGGGTGGCTCGCCGCCATCCCCGGCCACCCCAGTGGTGCCGCGTAAAACGCGACCACCTTTGTGGCAACCGTGGTGGCCGCGCGACCACCCAGGCTTGGGGCAATGGCCGCATTTTGTTGGCAGTCCGAGTGGCCGCATGCCACCTCTAAATCTGATTTGGGGGTGCGCGCGCGCCACCCAGGCTGCCACAAAGGTGGCCGTGTAAAACGCGGCCACCACTAGGTGGCTCAAACGCCACCCCCAACTAGGGGTGTGTCGCGCCGAGTCGACCCGAGGTATTGAGTTGTTCAAGCTTTGGCTAAAATTTAAGTTTATTCGAACACGAGTCGAGCTCGAGCATATCACCGAGCTAAAATTTGTTCAAGCTTGGCTCATTAATTTTTTCGAAACGAATTCGAGCTTGTTCACGAGCGGCTCAAATTAACTATTAATTTCCCTTATATGAAATATCTGAATGTTAATTTTCTAAATTCATACTAATAATTAATTAATTAAATTATGTCAATTTTAATCAATTTTGGTTATTAAATAAATTATTAAATCTTAAATAATCCATTGAGTTAATATGATGTTTTCTAATATGTATATAAATTCCTTATATACATATACAAACGTTAACACACACATATTCATATATACTTACAAAACATACTTATATACACACAAATCTCTAAAACTATTACATGAACAATAATTCAAATTATATCTATTATATTAGGAAGAGAATTCCCTTTTACATAAGATGTTCTTATTACAAAATTAAAATAATACTAAAAAAAATTATAAAAATGAAGTTATACGAGTTTATACGAGCTTATTCGAGCCGAGCCGAGTTTATACGAGTATGTCTCGTTTAATATTCGAACATAATATTGTGTTCCCGAATGACTCATTTATTATTCGAACCGAGACCGAATCGAGTTTAACCGAGTCGAACCGAGCCGAGTTCACGAGCAGTTGAGCTCATCTTACACCCCTAAACGCCACCCCCAACTCTGGGGTGGCCCGCGAGCTACCCCAGAGGTGGTCGGGGGTGGCGCGTGGCCACCCCCATGGGCTAGGGGTGGCTCGCAGGCCACCCCCTCCACCTTAAATGGGTGGCTACCAACGCTGAATTTCTTTTAAAAAAATATATATATATTGATTTTTCAGCCTTTGAGGGCATTTTCGAACATTTAGGCAAAAGAAAGTCACGTGACTTGATTTCCATCCAGAATAACAGAAAAAATAGACGGAAGGTATTGTTTGCACGTGGGATACTTCAAAGGGGTCGAATGTCACTTTTTAAACATTAGAGGCTAAAATGCCAATGGGTAAATACTTCGGAGGGGTAAAAGATACTTTACCCTTTTTTTTTAATGAACAACCACCTTGAATTATTGCTACATAGAACTAGAATAGAACAATGCAAAAATGACCACCCCTTTTTTAAACAGGAAAAAAATATAAATAGAAAGAAAAAGAAATATACATACCCCCTACAGCCGAGATTGTGGTGATATATCTGTTCGTACACAAGGATTTCACATGAAATATATATTATGAGCATGTTTAGCAAAGGATTATATTTTGGTTGAGGAATTATTGACTTTTGATGTAATATAAAGTAGAAGGAATGTTGTAAATTTTTTACATGAAAAAGTAATTTTTTTTTGTTTTTTAGTGAGTATTTTATTTGAATGATAATAAAAAATGTTTGATATGATATAAAAAATAAAAAAAGTTATTAAAAAGTAGTTGATGTGATATAAAAAGTGAGAATGTTTTTTTTTAAAAAAAAAATCAAAGTCTATAAACAGTAAAATCGAGTTTTTTGCCAAACAGGGCCTATGTGATTCGAGTGAATCCTATTATAAGGTTGACTTACGTGTTGTCCTACGTCCTCCTCTAGGGCATACGAGTAAAGTCCACACATCCTTACACTTGAAGATAGTGTTACAGGTCTAAATTTTCGGACGTGTAGTATTCAATTTGTGAGGAACTTTTGACAATTTTTTTTTTCAACTCAGAAACTCCTCACAAATGTGACGAGCTTCGGACGTGCAACTCTACTCCATTTTATGATGTGTGGATGTAATTTTTTTTTTTTTTAAGGTCCGCACATCCTCAAATGTGAATATGTGCAGATGCTACACATTCTCTACTAATGACTTATATGCGGGCATTCAAAGTTTAAGTGGATTACGCAATTATCTATTCGAATTATTAATAATTTCAACAAATAATGTGAGAGATTTCATATACATTGCACTTGTTTAATTAAATTTTGAATTATCCAATTAGATAGCCGAACACGTGAGTCTCATATAAAATTTTTCATATTATTTACTCAAATAATTAACATTTTGAACAAATAATTGTCATAAATCTCTATCTAAGGTACTTAACACAACAGAAATCGTCATATAGCTCCAAATTGAGTATTACACTCAAAGGAAAGGCAATCAACACTTCTTTTCTTGGAAAAGGATCCTCTCCATTTCCTTTTTATTAGGGTAAATGTAGCATAAAACACAACTATGGGCAGGGACGAGTGCAAAAGGGTCCAAAAATTTTGAAAAATAAAAATTATACCTCAAAAAATTAATAGATTTTTTTTTTTTGGTTAGCCCCCTCCCCAAAACCCAAAAAAAAAAAAAAAAAAAAGAAGTCACCACCACCCGATTCCCCTAAACTTATTATTGCTTTCGTCTCTCAGACTCTCACTACAGAAACTTAACTATTAGGAAAAAAAAAAATAGAGTGAAAACTTTATTTATCGTATCCTCCTCCTTAATTTCTTTCACCTCAAAATCTTTCTTGATCCAAATGCGCCGCCAACTTTGTCAAGGTCTTTAAAGGCTCTGATAAAGTTGGAGATCACGATCACGCAGGATTGTGACAACAAATGCTCTAAATTGTTGCCAATACCTTCGTCAACCAAAGGGCATATTTGACAAAAGTTATGTGGTAGATAAGTTGTTGATTTTTAATATGATATAAAATAAAAAAAAATGTTATAAATTTTTTGTATGAAAAAGTAAAATTTTTTATTTTTTAATAAATTTTTTATTTTAATAGTAATAAAAAATAAAAAAAATTATTAAAAAATAGTTAATATGTTATAAAAAGTGAGAATATTTTTTTTTTTAGAAAAAGTGATAAACAGTAAAATTTACTGAATAGTAATTTCTCTTGCCAAACATGCCTACGTGATCTTAGAGCAATAGCCGCGTATACTTTAAATTTATGTTCTTCTCTAATTATCGGAAAATTTCAAAAAAAATTATAAAAAGACACAGGCAGTACAAACTCTATAAGAACTTGTTCTTTTTTCTAAATTACTAGGAAGTCACGGTGCTTCTCTGTACATTGAATAACATTTTAACTACCTAATAAATTATTATAATCTTAAAATAAACACTATCTAATAAATAGTAAATAACAAAAAAAAAGAAAGTGAAAAAATTAATAATATAAGAGTAAAAAAATATTTAATTGATATAAAAAAATATAAAAATCTATTTTTAAGCTTTTTTTTTATAAAAAAGTAAAGTAATTTTACTTTTTAAATTTAAAATATTAATTAGATATTTACTGCAAAAGCTCTTCTTACGATATAAATCACAACAACATCTCATTGTCTATGAAAAAAATTAGACTACTACATCTACCTTTTCCAGCACTTTGAGCTGGTTGACCATCAACTTAGTCTTTTTAGATGGATAACGTATTAGAATATACCCGTGTATCGATGTATGTTTTTTGATTTTGATTATTCTATGAAAATTATTTTATATATTCCTTTTATTCGATTAAGATACTCGGTAGCAACAAACATATACTTTTATCTCTTTTAGGGATAGACATTCATTAGAGTTTGTTCGAATTTTATCAAATACGATGAATGCTTTGGTACACACTCTAGTTTCTCACTTTCACATTTTCATTTTCACACATTTTTATATAATTTTTAAAATTACTATTATATCTAATCAGAAAATGTAAAAATGTAAAAGTAAGAGTGAGTAACATTTTCAACCAAATATAATGTTTTGAACACTACTTCAATTTAAAAGCTTAGGCTAATGAGTTTAAATTTATTTATACATATTAAATACTTTATTTATTTTTCTTCAATGTTGACTCATGCACTCGCAACACGAATTTCAATAAAAAAAATTAAAAGATCCCCTTCCTCTCCTAGAAGATGGTATAATTATGTATTGAGAAATAAAAAAATAGTATAATTATTGTTAGGTTTTATATTAGTAAATTCGGTGTTCAAAACATATTAATGTAAGTGAAAGTTGTTTGAAGTAGTTTGTACTTATGCATAATTTACAAATCTTTCAAAATTGTGAAGAACCGAAGACCTTGCTCATGACCTTATTTGGTACTGGTCCGAACAAGAATGGTTATTAAGAGGCTGTTGAGACACTCGTTTAACATTGATCTGAACGAGGCACTTCAGAAGTTAAATTGAATAAGCCTTTGAGAAAGTCGTTTGTTACCTCATTCACAATAAGTTTGAATGAGCCACACCAAAAAAGAGATATGAGAGCCTCGTTCGTTAGCTCGACTACTACAAGTCCATATGAGCATCTTCCACTGAAGTTCCTAAGAAGCTCGATCGCAGTAGATTCAAACGAGATGAAGATCAAATTTCTCTTGAGAAGGTTGTTCAGTAGCCCATTCAGTGCAAGTTCAAACAACACAAAGTTATAAGCCATGTAACCCTAGCTTGGTCCGACAAGGTTACTTACATGTTCGGACGTTGCCTTTAAACCTGCAAGTTCAAACAACACAAAGTTATAAGCCATGTAACCCTAGCTTGGTCCGACAAGGTTACTTACATGTTCGGACGTTGCCTTTAAACCAAAGGTCTTGCATTGTCTTATTTGAATTGAAACACAATGGTTGTTCTCTAGGACTATAAAAACACCTCATGCCACGATTTTCCAGACCTAAGGAGCCTATTGTTTTGTGTGTAAAGAAAGAACTTACTTCCTCGCGCTTTCAAGTTTATTTCTTTTAGAGTTTTGTTAAATCACGCCTAAACTTTCAACAATCTTTAATTTCAAAATTATAAGAGTAGATTCAATAGAAGAATTAGTCAAAAGTTATTGAGCTACCGTGATAAAAGCAAATGGGTCGTTTGCTTGGTACAAGTGAATTTTCATTTCTCCACCAAAATTTTATGAATTGTTTGATTTATTGCTTTGTAATTTTGGTGGTTGTTTTGTGCTGTAGAAATTTCTAAGTTGGTAATATTATATTAGGACTTTTGGCAAGAGAGAGGATTGTCTACTAGCAAAGACTTTGATTTTTTTTTTTTTTAAAAAAAATTTTCACTTTTTATATCATATCAACTACTTTTTTTACTTTTTTTTACATTAAATATTTTTATTATCATTCAAATAAAAACTCACTAAAAAACAAATTTTTTACTTTTTAATAAAAAAATTTACAATATTTATTTATTATATCACATCAAAAATCAACAATTTTTTCACCCCAATTCTCTCCTTGGACAAAAACACCCATTTTGTTTAACTGTAAATATAAAGCCAGCCCAGGCAGATGCAACAGTGCATCAGCCTGAGTCTGTGATGTGGGCCCATAAATAAAATATATATATATATTTTACTTTTGATCATGTTCAGGCTGATGCATCAGTCTGGACTGATATATATCACAGCCCTTTAAAATTGGTAAGACACCTACTTCAATTATGTATTCGGACCTGAAATTTTTTCCATCGTGGAATAGTACTTCATTGAAATTTGGCCCAAGAGGAAACAGACTACTCTGATTTTGTAGGACAACTTAATCAGAGAAGAGATACGAATATATTCAAAATCATAGGAATACGTTATCCATCCAAAAACAAATTTTAAACACTGTTATATATGTTTTAATTTTTTTAAATGCGTGTCAGGAGTGTACAGAAGAAAATAAAGAACAAAACCCGACAGACTGGCTCTGGTCGCATTAATTTATCACGAGAAATATGACAAAGAGCAGTGAGATTGAAGTCGGCCTGTCAAGTCGCTGTTCTTCTTTTATTGTTTTTCCAAAGTATTTAACGTTAAATCACATCACTTCAGAATTCAGAGACTCTCTCCCATATTTTACTCTTAAATTTCAGTCCACCCGTCTCACTTTCTGTCTCACTTTCTCTTCCTCCTTTTCCTTTCGGTCATATATATCCTCCTGTCTGTCTTGGCATTTGGATTGTATTGTTATTTCTGTTACTATATATTATTTTAACTTTTAGTTTAACTTTTGAAGCTCAAGACCCATGTGCTGGTTTTGAGAACCGAAGAGGACGAAGAGAAGTAAACAGAGAGGACGGAAGAATCTTTCTTTTACCCCCCACCCACTAAATTAGGTGTTATCCTTTTTCTTCTTTTTTCTAGCAGAGAGAAAAAAATCTTTCACTCCGAAGATCACTGAAGAAATGACTAAAGAAGAAGACTTTAAGCTCCTCAAGATCCAGGTATCTCTTTCTTATCCATATTCTGTCTGTCTTCAAGTCTTTCTTTTTCTTTTTCAATTTATTATATATTTATTTATTTTACTTTGAATGTGTCATCTACAGACTTGTGTCCTCAGAGTGAACATACACTGTGATGGGTGCAAGCAGAAAGTGAAGAAACTCCTCCATAGGATTGAAGGTGCTCGCTAATCTCATTGTCTTTTTTGATATGTACATCTATATAGTACTTGTTTGGTTGCGGGGAAAATGTGTTTAGAGAAATTTCTGAAAAGAAATTCATTGTAGCTGTGGGCACTCTGAAATAACAGAGTAACATCAAACTTAAGAAAATCAATTTATTTTTTGTTTTTGTTTTCATCAGTCTTCTCAACGGCCAAAAGTGCATTGCTAGTTCGCTTAGCTGATATTCTTTGAACTGTTGGAACCGTGGATGTCCTTATCATTTTCTGTCTATAAAAGGAAAGAAATTGAGTCAAAATAGCAGTTTCTTATGGGATATAATAATTGATGCTCGTGACTGACTACTTTCTTTTTACTGTTAGTTGTACTATTCCGGAGGTAGAAGGCATTACTTGGGGGAAATCTCTCACCAATTATTCCTAAAATTTGAATTTTGTGCATTTTATAATCTATTAATGTATCTTCTCCCCTGTTTTTCCCTCCCTCTGTTTCAGGCGTGTACCAAGTAAACATAGATACAGAGCAGCAAAAAGTAACGGTTTCAGGAAGTGTAGATGCTGCTACTTTGATCAAGAAACTTGTCAGAGCTGGCAAACATGCTGAGATTTGGTCTCAGAAGGCCAACCAAAACCAAAAGCAGAAAACCAACTGCATCAAGGATGATAAGAACAACAAAGGCCAACAGCAGGGGTTAATCAAAGGCCTTGAAGTGTTCAAAAATCAGCAGAAATTTCCTGCTTTCAGCTCTGAAGAAGATGATGACTTTTTTGACGACGATGATGAGGATGATGAAGAAGAGGAGCTGCGGTTTATCAGGGAGAAAGCTAATCAACTGGGTCTGCTCAGGCAGCAGGCAATTGAGGCAAACAATGCAAAGAAGGGCGTTGGAGTTGGAGCCATTGCTGCAGCTTCCAACAATGGAAAAATGAACAATATTGGAAATGTGAATGCAGGGAATGGAAAGAAAGGAAACCCAAATCAGAATATGGTAATGAAGGCTAGTCCAGGTGGGATGGATCCGAAAACCATGGCAGCTCTAAAAATGAACAGTGGTGCTCATTTGGGTGGTGGGAACATCAATGGGGGGGAAGTGAAAAGGGGAAATGATATCAATGCCATGATGGGTCTGGCTGGTTTTCATGGAAATGGGGTTAATAATGTTGCTTCCGCTGCTGCTTTAGGAGGCAATTCCAGTGGCTTGGGAGGTTTCCAAGTCCAATCCCACAATCCCCATCAGGGATCTTCTGCTAGTTTCCCAACTGGTGGATATGCCACAGGCCAACAATACCCATCATCCATGCTGATGAACATGAATGGGTACAACCATCCATCACCCATGATGATGAACATGCAGGCCAGGAATGCCATGCAACAACAACAGCAACAACAACCCCAGATGATGTATCACAGGTCCCCCTTTGTTCCCCCTACCACTGGCTATTACTACAATTATAGCCCTAGTCCTAACCCCTCCTACCCTTACACTGAACCTAACTATTACAGTGGCCATAACTCTGCAGCCCATATGTTCAGTGATGAGAACACAAGCAGCTGTTCCATAATGTAATATATAATGTTTAGAGAAAAAAGTAAGTATGTGTTGACTTCAAGTCCCTTGTTGGGAGTTGGTGGCTTTTTGACTGTATTCTGCTTTGTGCTGTCTGGGAAGGGATGGGTTAAGGATGGGATGTTTGGTGAATCCTATCAGACGATGCTCCTCTTAATTTTTTATTTTGTCTACATTTCTGTTTTGTCTGCTTGTTCTTTCCTTGTTAGCCATGCTGCTAGTAAATAAACAAAGGGTGTGATTAATATATAAATCTCGCTCAGAAAAAAAAAAAAAATATATATATATATATATTAATACATAGATCCTTGTAGTGTGGTTATGAAGACCAATGGTCAATTTTGAAGCATGTTACATACAGACACGGTGAGACATTGAATGGTGGATGTTGTAGCGACATAATGACATTGTGCAGAGAGTGAAAAAAAAACTAGGTTGACAATGCATCACGCTCTAAATATATTACTAAATTCAAATTTGGTAGATGTGAGCGTGTTCATTATTGAACCAACATTCGCTCGACAGGGCAATGTCCTGTACAAGGAAAGTCAAGCAACGGCTATTTCTAGTTAGGCAACAAAATCAAATCAAGCAACGGCTAGATTATTTTTTGGTTTTCTTAGTGCTTGTTTTAACGTGTCTAGTTATTTTTGTTTACTCAATTCTTCTTAATTTTTTACAAAAGTCAACAATCTTCAATAACTCAAATTTTTTCAACTCAACTCAAATTTATTCTAACCAACTCAAAAAATAATATAAAAAATTATATTTTATTTAAAAAAAAAAAACTGAAAAAAGGAAAAAAATTTGAGGGGTGGTTGGCCACCCTCGGCGGTGGTTCGGCAACCTCTGGAGGTGGTCCGGCTACCCGGCCACTCCGGACGCGGGTCGCCACCCCCCGGCGGTGGTCAAGCCACCTCCGACGGCAATCCGGCCACATCCGGAGGCGGTCCGGCCACCCCTGAGGTGGTTTCGAACCATCCCAGCTTTTATTTATTTATTTATTTATTTATTTTTTTTATTTTTTATTTTAAAAAATTTAATAATTAAAATATAATATTTTATTATTTTTTCAAATATAATCACCTACTCAAATATTTTTTCTAAATCATCCAAACATAATTCTAAAACTCATTTTTTTCTTCGATATCTGTGAAGTCAACATAAAATCAAATTAAATTTGACACCCAAACGAGTTAGCAACGGCTAGCTTAAGAAACGAAAACAATTTTTTCTTTTTTGTTATCTCTTCCTATTTTGAAATTTTCTACAAATTAATTTTATATGAATTATAATATTCTCTAAGTAGTAAATAGTACTTGATGCAACCAAAAAAATATATCGTTTTTCCTTATCAACTCACTAGATAAAAGAAAATGGTTCACAAATAGCTCAATAAAAATCTTTAGAGTGATTAAAAAAAAAAAAACACTAATTCTCAAAAGACCAAACAAGCCTCTATTTTTTTTTTTTTTTGTTTTTTTAAAAAAACGTATGCAAGTGCCATTTTTTTCAAAATTTCCCTAATAAATTTTTGTAAAAAAAAAAAGAAGGCTTGGGGGCCTAATGTAGCTCTGCTTCTAGTGGTGTGTTCAAAATTAACTGGAATGCGTCAATTGAAAAAAAAAAAAATAAAGGAAAAAGGAAAAAAGGATGGGAATGGGAGTAATCATTAGAAATCATGAGGGGAAGGTTATGGTAATATTGTTCACCCAAACTAGGCTTTTGCAGCTTGGAAGGCAATAAAATTTGGCAGAGATTTGAGAATTTAAAACATTATACTAAAAGGTGATGCTATGAAAATTATACATGTGCTTCAAAGGGAAGAACAATCTTGGGGTTAGTATCATAACCTAAATGATGATTCCAAGACGTTACTAAATATCTTTCAATCATGGCATTGAATCACGTTAAGAGGAAAGTAAATATGACAGCTCATTGTTTGGCGAATGCAACTTTTTAACAATCGTCGGAACAAATCTGAATAGAAGATTATTCTGCTTTTATTTATGATATTGCAATCTAGAGAGTATTACTATTTGATAAGTTTAATGAAATCATAAAATTTTCACTTAAAAAAAGAAAAACACGAGATTTTATTTTTTACGCTTAGTAATCCCTTCCGTTTAAAAAATGGGAGAAAATAGGAAAAGCCCTCCCGCCCTTTTAACTTAAGGGTGGGGGGACCTATTGTTTGTGTTCAAAAGCCCAATCCAATGAGTGGCGCACCTCTTATAGGCCTATGCATGCGTCCCATCCACGGAGCAAAGCTTTGGGTATCCTTGTCCAAGCTTGACCCGAGATCCAGTCCATCCCATAGGGCAAGTTAACGTCATAGGGTTTAAAATTTTTAATATTCAAATTTCTCAACTAATGGCAAGGGCAGTCAGCTCTTCCTATCACCTAAAAATAAATTTCGTTTCAGATTTCTGTAGTAGAATATGGCGAAATATATTTGGTTTTAGCACAGTGCCTCATCAAAATATGGTAAAATCTTTCTGTAGTAGAATATTTAAAAGATGACACAAATTTTTTAGAAACTAACTTTTAAAAATGACATGTATTTTTTAAATTACTAAAAAACCATGTGAGAAATAAATGTTAATAAATAAAAAAAAACATGCTTCTCACATGAAAAATACACATATTACTTCTTGAAATTAAACTTTTTACAAACTAATTTGTAAAAAATTTCCGTCCTTTAAAAGGATATGGTGTCCATAAAAGGGCTTTCATTAATTTGAATAAAGAGTTCATTTATCCTGACATATATGCTTGTTACTATTGAAACCAATCTTGTGCTATGTATTCTTTGTTACAGAATATATATATATAGGGCTGTGCTTTATATTTACCGATATATATATACCCTGCTTCCAACACTTCAATAAACATCTATTTCCATTTCAATTCATTGGAAAGTTTTGATGGTAAATTTGTTGTTTAGCTTATCTGTTGATTGTTCTTATCTCGGATTTAGGATTGGTGACAATATTGTTGTCATTTATGAAAATAATTTATCAATGGTTGTTGGGATGGAAGTTTTGGCGGCGAGGAATATGCAGACTTTTGGAAGATTGAGATGACTCTTCTTCTTCATTTCTGTTGAATATTTTCTCCCATTTTTTTTTGGATAGAAATTAGCTACAAACTGGTTTGTAGCAATTAGTTACAAGCCAGCATAATAAAATGACATGTTCTCTTAGCATGTGAGAAGCACATGATTTTTTAATAACATGTGCTTCTCACATGCTTTTTTTTAATAACATGTAATAAAAAATATATGTGCTTCTCACATGCTAAGGGTACACATGTCATTTTATTAGATCTGGTTTGGTACTATTTTCGTATTCTACAAACCAGTTTGTAGCTAATTTTTGTCCTTTTTTTTTTAGGGTGTCCATGTATCTGTCAAGGATTGTAAATTGTGAAATTGATGAGTCTGTGCATTAATTTTTTTCATTATTTCGCCTTTTATTTTTGGTATCCTGAATGGTTTTGCACAAGTGAATGCATAAATGTCCTTTCTCTTTATCCTTGCTTCTTGAATACTGAGGTTTCAACTTTCTTATAGCAGTTACATTCATCAGCCGCTTATGTTTCACTGAAATGCTGAGAGTAATTTTAACTTGAGTTTGTATTCTAGCTCTCATTGTGTGTTTTTCAAAAGAAAATTGAAATAACATATTATATTTAAAATGAAATCAAAGCAAAATATAGAGTTCTAACCTTACTTCTATTTTCAATATAACTTTTTGAAATAAGGAATACTTTAATGTCAAAGAAAATGATTAATATATTTATTTTATTATTATATAATAAAAATTGGTTGATAATGCTTCACCAAACCATGGCACTTAAGATTACTTCTCAAAGGAAAGTGCTTCACACATCGGACATCCACAAAAGCAAAGCCAATGGTGTAATTATTTTTACACTCCACTTCATCAGGGTTTTTTTTTTTTTTTCAAGTATAAACTATCCTACAGTCGTGACAGGTCGAAAAGTACCAAAGCAGATTATATGTTGTAATGATGGAAAATATAAAATGAAACTTGACTCCTGACCTTCGAATGAAGATAATGGAAAAACTTAAAAAAGAAGAAGAAGAAGATAATGGAAAATAATCCTTTTCTGCACGTCTCCATCCTATCAACTTATCATTTTCAAAAGACGCCCCACCAAAACTAATGAAGGGGCCCTTCTTGTTCATCTAATTTCCGTGTCCTGATTTACGTCACAACTCTTTTTGGGGTTTCAATGTCAAAAAGGGATTTTATGAATCTTTTTTTTCTGAATTAAAGATTTTTTGTTTTTTAAAAAAAGAACTAGTAATTACTCCTGTTGCAGTGGATCGCATCCAACCTCCAGACCAAGAAAATCTTCAAAGAAGAGAAGAAAGTAAGTGCAAAAGTCCTTGTTAAGTGTGTTGGTAGGGATTACTCTGTTAAAGTATTGATTAAATAATTAAAATTTTTTTTTTTATCTAAATAAGTTTTTATGATAAATTGCAAGTTAATATGATATCAGAGATAAAAGTTTTGAATTCGATCCTTACTCTTAAATTATTACTTTATTTGTAGTATTCTTTGCAATATAAAAAGCTATACAAATTTCGTGTACTTAAACGGGTAACCACTTCAAAAAAAAAAAAAGGGGTAACACATTTGTGATGTAAGATGCTCATTATATATGTTCAATAAAATTTATAAAAATACAACTATACCTTTAAGATTACAAAAAAAATAAAATATCATGCACTGAGTGACTCGCAAACCTAGCCCTAGGTTTGAAAAACTACACTTACCTAGCCATAGCTCATTCTATTTATAATGTTTTTCAAACTTCAAAATGTTAAAATAGAGTGTAATTTTTCCTTTCAAACTTACCCTGATGATCGAAAATAATATCATTTTCTGCAGGTCTCCAATTAACCTACCAACTCCAACCATTTTCCCATGAAGCCCCCACCAAAAGTATCGATCGAAGGAGCCCTTCTGGTCAATCTAATCTCAGTGTCCTGATTTAGGCCACAACTTTTTTTGGGGATCATATTCGTATTTTTTCGGGTCAGAACAAAAATCAAGCACATTGGTGTTCTTAAAGCTGCCTCACAACTCGAATCTAACGAGTAGTGGGAGGACTTTTATTCCGATGTGATTATTTTTGGCTGTATATTGAAATTGTGTGGGCAAGAGACTGGACTCTGGAGTCTGGAGCACTAAACGTTAACAAATGGAAGCGACGATTAACCCAAAATTATTACGGCCCCATCAAACAAGTGGTGGCTACTTTTTATTGATACTGCTGTTTGAATTCTACAAAATTAAGCATATATAAATCTACTGTCTAATTTCGATTACAAAATTAATCTAGAATAAGAGAAGGCTATTTCAGTAGCTCAAACCACCTCATTAAATTAGCAAGGCGTTGGGCCGGCCTCCTCTCTTTTGGAATTAATGTCCCTTAAAAGAGGTGAAATTACATTATATTTAGGCCAATATTTAATAGCTTGGCCGTATCTATTAAAAGATTGGCCAGTTGACCCTTATAAGGAACACGTGAAACTATCGATTAGGATTTATGAATTTTTTTTTCTTCTTTCTTTCTATTCTATTTATGAAACCTTTTATTTGTAAAATGCAACGTGAAAGTGACATGACCCCTTATTTGCAAATAGTTTGGTGCAGTCACTCACATAATCATTATATACCCATTAAAAATCCACTGATTTTTAACTGTGTTCTATAAGAGTAATTTCGAAAGGCACATGAGTGGAACTTCATTAACTGAACAACTGCCCTTGAGTGACTGAGTATTGATAATGTTATAGTGATATTGTTCCATTTGTGTGTGTGTGTTTTTTTTATTTTTATTTTTATTTTTTATTTTTTATGGGTTCTATTTGTGAGATAATTTTGAGTATAATTCCGTTTATAGTTAATTTTGTTAATTATTTTTCTATAATGAAATGTGCTTATGAGAAACTATAGTTAATTATTTGATTTCTGACTACAATATCTTTTAATTGTTGTTTGATAACTATAGTTCTAGAGTAGTTTTTAGTTCCTAGAAAAAACCCAAATAAAGAAATGAAAGAAAAATAACATTTAATCACAAGATTGTATTCTTGATAAAAGAATTATACTTCGTCGAGATTTTTTTTTTTTTTGGGTGCATTAAGGATCTTACTAACTCCTATCAACTATGGGATGAAAAAATGACAACCTCTTTAGAGTAAACTTAAATTTGGGAGTCGGTGCTCAATCCCTCATCAATTTCCAGAGAGAGAAAACTATTACACAACAACAAGGAAACGCTCCACAAAAAGAGTACTGAATATAGTTATTATACTAATTAGTATATTATACATACCACGACACATACATAATTGCTATATAATAATTTATACAAATATTTTAAAACTGAAAGAATCAAACTACTTCTAGATAATATAAGAACATATATGGTATCTATGTTAATCACTTTGCTTGAAAGGAAAGTGAAGAAAAGTAACTCAATGTATTAATTACTTGATTATTTGGGTATGGGTGTGCGAATTATTTGTATTGTTTTAAAAATTGTGAATATAGAAGAAAATAAAAAGATTTGAATTATGTTGGGATGATTTTAAAAAAAAAACAAAATTTGGAAAAATATGTTTGAGATGTGAATTAATATGAATATATTTAAAAAAAAAAAAAAAAATAGGTGTGTTTCCTAGGGATGGCTCTGCCACCGCCAGGTGTCTCAGAAGCTGAGCCCCACCTTTGAGGTTAATTTTTTTTTTTTTAAAAAAATTATTGCTTTTTCTAGATTTTTTTTAAAAAATTTATTTTAGAGCTGGGTTGAAAACATTTGAACTAGGACAAAACATACCTGAACATATATTTAAAAAATAAAATAATTTTCTTAAAAAAAAAAAAACTTGTGTACCAAATCAAGCCAAACCAATTGAACTTTGACAATATAGATGCAACGTAAGTATTTCTATTTACATATTTTGTTTTTGTTTCTATTTACATACTAAGTTCCTCCTGTATATTACTAATTGTTAACAATTATATACTTGTAGATTTTATATTATTAATAGAGAACTGGCTTCAAAAGTCCTTGAATTTTTCTATAAAAGACTCGAATTTCTAATTTTTACAATTAAAGTTATGAATTTATTATAATTTCAATAAATAACCACAATTACAACCAGTTTTACATCCCAAAATTAAAGTAACGATCAACATTCTAGAGTCTTAAGACCAAGTAAATGATCTGCGCAAGGGAGAAGAAGAAATAGAGCGACAACCGACAATGGCACATTTGTAACTGTACTCCTAAATTTGCGTGAGCGAGTCCAAAGGAAAGTAGTTGTTGGACTAGAGGCTTATACAAGAACTTACATGAAATTGAAGAAAAATAATAAAATTTTAAGACATAAAGTTTTTGTAAACTAGTTTATAGGAAATTCTTACAAATCAGCTTTTAAAAGTGATATGTGTTTTTTAAGTATGTGAGAAACACATGCCTTTTTATTAATACTATTAAAAAGCATATGAAAACACGTGCTATTAAAAAAAACTTGTGAAAAACACATACCTTCTTATTAATGTTATTAAAAAAGAATATGAGAAACACATGCTATTAAAAAAAAACATGCGCTTCCCACATTCTGATGACACATATCCCTTTTAAAAGTTGGTTTGTACGAATTTCCTACAAATCAGTCTGTACAAAATTTCTGTCTAAATTTTAGTAAGATAATTATTAAATGATAATTTAGTGTAAAAGCCTAAAGTGATAAATAATAATAATAATAATCTAATCGATAATTTAAGAGTCTTCCTTATTACGTGTGACTTCAATTTAATTTTTATTTAATAAATAAAATTTAATATGTAAAATATTTAATTAAAATAAAAGGTAAAATTACATAGTTGTAACTTTTAACTTAATATCAAATTAAATTATCAATTATTTAGGTTTATAAAAAAAATAAATAAATAAAAAAGGAATTTAATTAATATTTTAATAATAATAAGTGTAACTAAAAAAGAAAAAAGAAAAAAAAGTCGAACCTAAAGATGTCATACAAACGAAAGCGAAAGTCACAGGTATTCTGGAAATGAAAACATATCTTTTAAGGTTCACCATACAAAAGAAAGGGGGCCGTCCTAATTTCATTTCACACCGAGGATTCCTCTAGAGTCTAGATAATGCAAAAATCCAGCTTCAAATATACATAGCTACAAACCTCCTTCACTCTTCCATGAAAGACCTCTCTCCCTCCCCGCTCGCAAGCATGCAATCCAGAGATGGGAGTGAGAGAATTTTGCGATATAATCTCATTGCTTTTGCGATTTTTGGAGTACTACTCAGCACTTCATGGGCAGAAGACAAGCTTTTTGATCCATCCAAGTTGAAAATGTTTGTCGACGAGCTTCCGGATATGCCCAAAATCCTAGGCTTTGATGTTGTGTCTGGTTTTCCCAAATCCAAGGCACTCAAGATTGGCATGTTCGAGAAGAAATGGGTAAGACCGATACCTTTTCCATTTTTTTCGTTTGTTTGTTTGTTTTAGATGAACTCTCCAACACTAAAATTGGGAAAATTTTATTGTCGTCCCAATTAAGTTGATGGATCTGTGACTCGATCTTTTCTGCTCAGTAAAGCTGACTGAATTATTGAAGACAGAATTAGTTATAAACCTTCCCAAAAAGAACAGGCAACCGCCGGCCACTTGAAAAGCTACTTGTAAGGAAAAAAAAAATCCCGCGGCTCATAATGAAAGTCTGCAGTCTGCACGTTGGTCCTTCCGCTTTACAGTGCATGTTTGTTTAATTGTCTGCCTATATACGCTTTTTTGCTTTACATCAATTATTTAAATAAATTCTACTTCATATAGCTGAGGAGTCTCTTTCTCTTTTACAACTAGCTGTCCCTTGGTGCTTTTGAACATATATACAAATTATTTATCCCATAAATTCAACCTAATTCAATTATTAATTGGAGTTTCTTTTATACATCTTTTTTTTGAAACTCTTGACCAAAGACATTTTAAATTGTAATCCGTCGGTGGTGGTTGTTTGCTTTTGCTTTGCAGAAATTCCATCAAGATCTCCCTCCCACGCCAGTCTTTGCCTACGGTGTGTCCAGGGACACGGCGACAGTTCCTGGTCCAACAATCGAGGCCCTCCATGGTATCGACACCTACGTGACGTGGCAAAATCACCTCCCCGAAAAGCACATACTTCCGTGGGATCCCACCATCCCAACAGCCATTCCGGCTCACAAGAAGGGCATTCCTACGGTGGTTCACCTCCACGGTGGCATCGATGAGCCCGAGAGTGATGGGAACGCAAACTCATGGTTCACAGCTGGATTCAAAGCGAGAGGGCCCACATGGACCAAGAAAAAGTATCACTACCACAACCATCAACACCCTGGAAATCTATGGTACCATGATCATGCCATGGGATTAACGAGGGTCAATCTCCTTGCTGGCTTGATTGGGGCCTACATAATCCGTCACCCTGATGTCGAGGCCCCACTTGGACTCCCTCAAGGCGATGAGTTCGATCGGCCGCTGGTCGTATTTGATCGTAGCTTTCGCACTGATGGTTCCACGTACATGAATTCCACTGGAAACAATCCCTCCATACACCCCCAGTGGCAGCCAGAATATTTTGGTGACGCTATCATAGTGAATGGGAAAGCCTGGCCACGTATGACAGTACGACGTCGGAAATACAGGTTCCGTATCATCAATGCAAGCAACGCTCGATTCTTCAGGTTCTTCTTTACCAACGGCCTGGGATTCATCAACGTGGGATCTGATTCGGCTTACCTTAATGAACCGGTGATGACCAGTGACATTTTACTGGGCCCATCCGAGATTGCTGATGTGGTTGTTGACTTTTCAAAGTCAAAGAATGGCACTGCTATTCTGGCCAATGATGCACCCTATCCCTACCCATCCGGCGACCCTGTGAACGAGGCGAATAGCAAAGTCCTTAAGTTTATCATCCTTAGACATCAAGAGGCTGACACGTGGCGAGTACCCAAGAAGCTCATAGAATATCCACCTCCAAATTTATCCGGTGCATCGCTCACACGATATATCGCTATGTACGAGTACACGAGCAACATCGATGAGCCGACTCATCTATACTTGAATGGAAAATCGTACGAGGCACCCGTGACTGAGACCCCTAAAGTGGGGGCCACCGAGGTGTGGAACATAATCAATCTGACGGAGGATAATCATCCTTTGCACATTCATCTGGGGCTGTTTGTGGTGTTGGATCAGACGAAGCTGGTGAATGTGGATGAGTTCAAAAGCTGCATGACGAAAATCAACGATGCGATCAAGTGCCAGATAAGCAAATATGCACGTGGCAAAAAGATAACGGTACCAGCTTATGAAAAGGGGTGGAAGAACGTGTTCAAGATGAGACCCGCAGTTGTGACAAAAATTCTAGTGAAGTTTTCTTACATTCACTCAAATGCATCCTATGCTTTTGATGCAACTTCGGAGCCTGGTTACGTGTACCATTGCCACGTAAGTATTTCGTATCTCCTCTCGGAATTTAACCCTTCAAAAATAGTGAACAGCCTATACAGTTTATTCATAATTCATCTCCCGTATATTATCAATTCTCTAAATTGTATGTAAATCAAGAAAAATCATTTTGTTTCGTTGTCAAAAATTAGATAAACACAAAAAAAAAAACTCAGAGTTCGGTACTAATTGGCTGAAGCATTTTCTCTTTTCAAGTAAATTCAGGCCGTAAAATATAAAATAACGAACCCATTTAATCGTTCAGAAATATCACGAGGTAGAATTCAGGAAATCAAGGATAAAATAAAAAAATTGCTCTTTCCGATAAAATCTTGCGGTCACGGGTCTACAGTGACTTTCTGAAAAGTACGTACGCTGTTGCGCGCCTGCAATTGCATTATGAAAAAGCTTCTCAGATTGTCTTTTGCCATATTTTTCTTTAAATAAAGTTGTCTATCTTGCTCTTTTTAATATTGGACTTAAGTGTCTAAAGTTGAACCAACGAATTTTTTTCCCCCTTTAGGTTCTACTCATTTTATTTAAATTATATTAATTGTTAGCATTTAACAATTATTTGATATATATATATATATTATATATATATATATATATATTATATAATATATATATATATATATATACGTAAATCTATCTTATAACAAAACTGCCCCTTCAAATGAATTTACAGATCTTGGATCATGAAGACAACGCGATGATGAGGCCCTTGAAATTCTCCAATTGAGAATACCCAGAGATGTGACTTAGAGAGCCTATTGTAAGTTCATTTTACTTGCTATGATTTGGATTTGCTATGATATCTTTGAGTGTTTTTAAAAGTAGCAAGCACCATTAAAAAATAATAATAGAAAGAGGCAATTTCCCTTTTCGTTCTTTGACCTTTACTTCCTGGATCTTTATGCAGGATCATAATAACGTTGATTATCAATAAATTAAATAATCCTGCTTCGTGCATGGTTGGGTCTTTTGTGACGATAAAAGATTAAAAATTAAAAATGGTTTTTAATTTACTCTAGAAAGTATAATAAATAACTTAAAGAATATCTTATCTATGTTTTTAGAAAATAGGAGATGAGCTTAGCAACATTATAGTCAAAACAAATTATGTGCACATGGATTGATTAGAAAAATTAATTATGTGCATATGGATTTAGATACTCCTACAATTCTATCAATCTAGACCATTCATTACTAATGAATGATCACGATTACATCATGTCAGCAATTCTATTTAAAATAAAATAAAAATTCCAAGCCCTTTTCTCCTTAATTTTGAGGATGGTTAGCCATTCTCAAAACAGTTTGGTGTGATGCGACCACTCTCAAAAAATTATTGGGGTGGTTAGAACTAATAAGCTGTTTAGTCACCTACAAAAGAGTTAAATGAAGTGGCCGGCCACAGCCAAAAAAAAGAAGAAAAAGAAAAAAGGAAAGATGGTTGATTTTTTATTTTTTTTTATGATGTGACCTTCATTAATTAGAAATGGTTTCGATTTACAGAATTGTAGAGGATGTGAATATTGTGCATATCTGTGTTGGAACAGACACAAGGTTTGCACCACTAATTAGGAAATGTTAGATATGCAATCCATCTTCTAGAGAGAGAATCTCCGCCTTCCCTCTAAGAATAAGGCTCTTCCACTTTCTTTGTGAAGGTTTTTCTCCACCTCAGGTGGTTTCTCAAGGGAGGAGGGATGAATTTATTTCTCTCCCTCCTCCATTTTTCCCTGTTTCTCTTTCTTGTCTTTGTTTCTCTCAATTGTCTTTTTTTTTTCTCCAAATATTACCTTCGCAGCTTTGCCTCAGCCACTGGCCCTTTGCTTGCCATTGTGCCGATCTCCGTCCTTTTTCTGCTTCCCCTCACCGGCTGGTTCTTGGATATGTGGAGGTTCAAGGATTTGGTTTTTTCAAGGCCCGATTTGTAAACCTCTGTTAGTTTTGCCCACAGACGCACCTCTCCACTGTTGCTCTTGGCCCTCCCCACTTCTTGTTGATCTCTTCCGCATTGCTGTCTTCCCTCCACGTGTTGGGGCATGGCCTCTGTGGCTCTCGACTCCATCACCCTCCTCCATCGTTGTAGCTGTTTATTGGTGTTTTGTTTTTATCCCCTTGTATTTTCGTAGCTTTCTTTGTTTTTTTGCTGCTTTTGTGTTGTGTGGGTTATTGTCTCTCAACTCTTTTGTGGTTTGAATTTTTAGTGGAGAATTTTATAGCGGATATGTGTTGGTGCCTTTCTCTTCAATAGTCCTTGATTCAGATTCTGATAGTGCTTTTACTACTTCAGTCTCAGTGGTTATTGTTATTTTCTAGTGGGGGTTCAAATAGGTTTACTTTAATTTGTACCCCTTTAACTTCTATAATCACTTTATGTGGCCATATTGAGAGGACTGGATTATTTGTTTGTCTCATTTCGTACCATTTATTTGTATTTTTGCACTACTGTTTTTGTTTGGGTTTTTTGTTGAAGTGCCCACTCATTTTTCGATTTTTGATAGTTTTTCCTTTAGATCCCACATTCTCTCTTCCTTCTAAATCAAGAGTTAAAATAATTATCCTTGTAACCCTTTTCTTGAATTCAATTAGAAAAAAAAAATGTACATGTTTCATTTGTTGTTTTTGTTTTCTTCAATTACTGATTACGCCACGACCAGTTACATGTACACGAAATCCGATAGGTCTGGGCAGGCACGTTATGGATACAGATATTCGTTTTTTATTAAAAAAAAAAAAATGAGCAACAAATCAGTTTTTGAAATACCTCTTGCTTCTTGTTTGTACTATAAAGCAAATTCCAAAAATGCCAACGTTGGTGCTGCAAACGCTTAGATGTGAACTAATAGGAAGCTCTTTTTAGTTAAATTACTAGTATGCATGTATTCAAGCTTCATTTCGTTAGGGTACATACCTCTTGGTGCAATGACCTACAGTGAGTAGATCTATGAAAGAGAAAAAGGTTAAAAAGGTTTTCAACTCCAGTTTTGTATTTAGGAATATTTCCAGGGCTTTATCATTGGTTCTTAACAAGTAAAGTTTAATAAATTTAGAGTGATTATTAACAAATATAACATAATATGTTTTACTCTAATGTTATATCTTTTTACTCTAATATTTTTTTTGAAAGGGAATTCCAGATTTGCATTAATAATCATAAGGAGCATTTCTGCTCAGCAAATACAATACTTTGAATGAACAGAGGGCATAGACCCAACCATACATTGTCTAAAGAATTATGAATCGCTGCTTGTGCCAACCGATGAGCCGCTTCATTCACTTCCCGTTTAATATGGCCTACAGCCCAAGATTGAAAACTATCAAGCGTGACACGGGTATCTTCTATCAATTGTCCGTACTGACTCCAGCTGGGATTCTCGTGACAAATAGCTTGCACAATTTCTAATGCGTCACCTTCGAGAAATATCCGCTGAAAACCTCTCTCTGTGCAAAAAACTACCGCCTTTCATGCCGCTATGGCCTCAGCAACTGAAGGGTCTGTGATAAAAGGCATTGTGGTGCACATCGATGCTAGGACATGACCCCTAGCGTCCCGGGCAATAATCCCAACACCCATTCTTTGATTGGTTTTGTCCACCGCAGCGTCCCAGTTGACCTTTACTATCCCCACAGGTGGCTACCTCCATGTCTGTCTTGTATTAAGAGAAGAAGCACCCGAACCTCGGGTTGTTGGCTGTGTGGCTAGGCGAAAATCATGTAATGAGTCTTGGGCTGATCTGACCATCTGCTGTGGGGAGCTGATTGGCCCACCAAAGACCACAGAATTACGATTTAGCCATATCCTGCGAGCTAAGACTACTGCCAGTGCCAAAACATCATCGTCCAGCGCATCCATGAGTTTCTCCAAAAGACACAATCCGTCACTTTCATCTATGGCGAGCTTCTGTAATTTCCTATCACTTTCCATCCAAACAGACATGGCTGACTTGCAACTCCAAAGTATGTGATCGATTGTTTATGTACAGGAATGACAAATCGGGCATAAAGGATCAGGTGTTACCTTCCTCCTGTGGAGGTTTTCTTTTGTGGGAAGTGAATTCGAACACGCTCTCCAGAGCAAATTCCGTACTACCATGGGTATATGCAGCTTCCATATCTTCTTCCATATCGGGCCATAAGAGGAGTTTCTAGAGGATTCCCCATGGTCACGCATCAATGTTTCCTTTGCTAAGTGATATGCACTGCGTACAGTAAATAGCCCATTCGAATTTCCCCCCCACATCAGTTTATCTGGATTTCCATGGGGACTCACGGCCAAGCTACAGATTTTCGAAGCTTCTTCGGGACTAAAAACTTCCTGTATCAGATGCAAGTTCCACCATTTCGTGTCTTGGTCTATAAGGTCGCTTACCCGGGCAGCAGGGTGGAGAATCCTTACCGGAGACTGGATCACATATGAGGTTGGACTTGGGAGCCACTTATCATGCCATATTTGGATGCTTTCGCCATTGCCCACTCTCCATATGAGCCCCTCTTTAAGAAGAGCCCGTAAGTTACAAATGCTCCGCCATGCAAACGATGGACGATTGCCCAAAGGAGCCTCCAAGAAAGAGTGTTGCGGGTAATACTTTTCTTTTAGGATTTTTGCCACCATAGAATCTGGATTAGTAGTTAGCCGCCATCCTTGCTTAGCAAGCAACGTTAAATTGAAGTACTCCAAGTCTCGGAATCCCATGCCCTCCTGCATTTTGGACTTCCCCATTTTAGCCCAACTCAACCAAATCACCTTGTTGTCGGTATCTTTTTGACCCCAGAAAAAATGACACATTAGGGAATTTAATTCACGACAAAGGGTCTTCGGAAGTTGGAAAACGCTCATGCTGTATGTGGGAATTGCTTGGATTACGGCTTTGATGAGAATCTCCCTGCCTGCTTGCGACAAGAATTTTTCTTTCCAACCGCTCAGTTTCTGCCTTACCCGTCCCGTTATGCCTGCGAACGTACGTTTTTTGGCACGCCCCACTAACGCCGGTAGACCCAGATATTTCTCGAAACTGTCAGATGAGGAAACCCCCCCAGTGGATAAGATGAAGTCTATGAATTCACGTCTTGTATTCTTGCTGAAAAAGATGGGATATCTTTTACTCTAATAATTGTGTGCTTTAAATCTCTCAAATCATTATGTATTAAACCAAAAAGTTTGGTTTTTCTTGTAATAGAATTACACGTCTTCTTAATAATTTTGGTCTTTGCACATATTTCAATATTATCCATATACTACAAAAAAAGCGTCATTTTGCATTGTTTGGTTAACATCACTTATAGGGCTATATTATAAAGGTATTGACAACATTTTCATATCTATTACAGACAAAAATATCATACTTTGTTAATGTAATACTACCACCATAAAATAAAATTTTAAGTCCAGCCTTACTAAGCAAGTGTATCAGATTGCGCCTACAGTGGGAAACATGTAGGACATCGGAGAGTGAAAGAGTTTTATCCGATGTTAACTTTGAGAGCATTCTTTTTGCTTATCACTGACATGGATTTATTGTCACCAACGATTACCTGCTTGGTGTTTTCTTTTATTGGTGTGTAGAATGATAATTTTTCCTTATTCTACAAATGTGCACATGAAAAATAAGTGGGATATACATAATTTCTTGAAGCTTTCTGGACCTTTGGTTTTGAGTTTCCATATCAACCAAATATTCTTCATGGATCTACCCATTAGAAAGGAATGACTCACATGAACAATGGATAGTAATCAAATTAATAGCGTGAGTACAGATTATGTATGTGTTGGCAGGCTTATTATTGTAGAACACATATGGTAATATCTATAGCTATGAAAGCTCAAGTTCCCTATTCTCTACAACACATCTCAAAATTCATTTGAGTTAATGACTTCCAACAAGCACCATACCAAAATCTAGATCGCATCAAACAATTTTTTTAAAAATCTAATAACCATGTATAAATGCAAAGCAATAAATTTTCTTACCCTTTAATGTTCACACTAGGCACCTATTTTATATATGTACTATATTCACAAACATTTCTTGAGCCCCTTTTAAGTACATTTTTTGAGCGTTTATTTCATGGGTTATATATCTAACATTCGGTCACGTAGACTTAAACATAAACACTCAGATCCATATTATCTTGAATAGATCGGAAACTTTTGTTGTGAAATTATTTAATCACAAGTTCAATTATTATAGCATTTGGAAGAACTTTAGTAGCAACAAAAATTTGTGCAACCATATAATTAACCTTTAAGATTGTTAAAATATAATTTTTATGGTGCAGAAAGTCTTGTTGATACAAAATAATATTAATACGAAAATTAACAATAAAATAAATAGAATATAAGAAGTTAAAATTAAAGTAAGGAAAGATTTCAGAGTGCTTTAGAATTACGCAAGAACATTAATGTAAAATGTTGATTTTGTGCTTCCGGAGCATTTAACTCGGTGTGATTGGGTCATTTGACACGTAACCTTTAAGAATTAAACTATAGTATTTACCTTCGTTAAGGACGTATTTTCAAAAAATGAAGGTTAAATGAACAATCCTTTAATCTGCTTGGTTAAAAAGCCTCAAGAAAAAAACACATGGAGTAAAAGACACTATGCGGCTATTATGTATGTAAATAGAAAAAAGATAGACTAACGAAACTAATTAGAATAGAATTAATTGGTTTTCTAGAATAGGGCACAATTCTTTTGATAAGAGAATAGGGAAGAAAAAAAAAATGTATAAAAAGGTAGTCAGTAAACAAAGAAGAATTTGATTTCTTTTATAGATGTGAGTAAGCTTGACTTTCCTCATAATCATGAAAACGTGTTAATGACAAACGGTCAAAACACTTGATGATAAAAAAATAAAAAATAAAAACTCATAAAAACTTTGATGAACAAACGATCGATCATATACCGTAAATTTGATTGTATTAAATACAAACGGTAAAAGGAAGTCAAAGGATTGTAAAATGTTTTAATGACTAAACGGTAAAATCTTTTTAAAGCAATTTTTAATAACCAGCCGATGATTGTTTGTAACATTACATCATACATTTGCTACAAAGAAAATGCCCTACAGTACTTGCAGAGAAAGTGGAGGAGAAAAAGAAATGGACATGGCTTTCATCATGCCTTAATAATCATGTTAGTGAAGCAGCCATCTTTATGCCACACCACTCCAATTGATCAACTTCCTACAAGACAGAAAAAAAAAAAAAAAAAAAAAAAAAAGAGACAGATGGATTGCCGGGCTCTTCCAAAAATTCATTGAACAAACTTTAGAATAAAAAATTGGTGGCATTTAGGTTTGTGCATGCTAGAATTCTGTCCTATGCGATGAAGCTAGCTGTAGCTTAATTATTAAATGTCACTCTCCTTTTAGCCTACGCAACTTCTAATTCCACCAATGCCTCTGAGGAATTAGCTTACGCAACCTGACTGTAATGTCTCGTCCAACTTGGTAGCTAGGTTGTCATGAGTCTGCTCTACTGCATTGAACTTGAGAAACGCAAAAGCCAAAACCTATTTGTTCTCCCGCCCCAGTTACACCTGCTCATGAAAATTATAATTAATTGGTACCAGATCGAGTCTTCATCACATATCTACAACACCCTGTTGGTAAACCTGAAAAATGTCAGAATCAGAGAATGTTTCTCATTATTGGTGGAATAAAATAAGGACATATTTAGAATGCGGAACGATTATTATTTAAAATAGATTTTATTAAAATGGAAGAAGTATAATTTTTTTTTTTTTTTTTTTTTTGAGTGAGAATCTGCCAAATTCCATTAATAATAAGTCAGGAGCATAAAGCTCTTACAATAGAAGCTTAACCGCAGATTAAACATAGCACAAACGCTATGAAATTACACAGCCATAGACTGGACAAAAGCATCTAACAATTAAAGAACTGTCTATGACTACAACCACCACTAACCCAAGAACAACTCCAGAAAAGGAGCAGATCTGTTCAGCAAACTAGATCTAAGGTTAGATCGGACATGATTAGCCCGAAACGCACTCCTTTATTCCAAGTCGTGAGGAGTGATTCTCCCACACCCAAATCTACTCTCCTCGACCCTAAAGGGCAGGAGACACACACCTCTGTCATCCTTGATCAAAGACCCAGGACGACAGACAAAATACAAGAAAATTAAAGAAAACAGAAAATAAATGCAAAAATATAAATCCACAAAGCAGATCTACCGACTGAAGGCGGAGCGGAGGGTGGTGCCGACGTGAGGTGGTGGAATTCTTCCAAGTTTACAGATCTAGTTTTGAAAAACCAGATTTAAAAACTCGAAAAAAGTAGATCCGGCCTGTGAGCATCAAGAGGAGGTAGAGACCGGCCACCACGTGGTGGAAGGGGAGTCGATAAAGTTGCTTGTGGAGAGATCAGCCTCCAAAGAGAAGGAAAGGCCACCAAAAGAGCGGTTGCTGCCTACGAAAGGCAAGAAGAGAAGGGGGAGAGGAGGAAGGGGGAGGGGTGGAGGAGGGAGCGATATCCCTCCTCCGCTCAAAACATCAGGAACGTCTAATTTTCTGAGAGGAAAGAGGAGAGGAGAGGAGAGGGAGGCGGCTAGTGGAAAAAGTATAATTGATTAGTTTATAATAGTTATTTTTATGACCATGAAATAAGAGAAATAACTATTCCGTCAATTGAAGGAATAATAATTTTCTTATGGCTATCGGGATGATTATTCTAAAGCTAATTCATTTTAATTTTTTTATTCTTAATAAAAGTTATTATAAGGTACTTGTAATAGAAATTCCACGTACCAAACATAACCTAAATTTTTTTTATAAGTTTCTCTTTGCGACACAAAATCGGATCAGGATCCCTTGTTATTGGGGATCCTGTTTGTTGTCTATTAATATTAATTGGGCAAACTCTTTTGCCTGAGCCGCCTGAACAAATTTTTTGGGTAATGATGCGTGCACTCAATCAATAATCAACTATAGGGCCCCTAAGGCAGGAAAAGATTTCTTAATTTACAACACACGGACCAGTAAACCCTGTTTAACAGAGGTGTTGGAAGTCTTCAAATCTGATTTGTGTTTTAATTTTTTTAAAAAATATTTTTCTAATTTTTTATTTATTTAAAAAGGTGTTATTTTTTGGAAAGTGTTTGATTGTTTGTTTTAAAAACTATATTAGCTAGTAATGTAAGTTTGATCTGAAAAAGTGTAAATGCTTTTCAAAACATTTACCCAAGGGACACCTATAACAGTAGGACGGAACTAGAAGGGGCAAGTAAGGGCCATGGCCCCCCTCCCGTTTCTAGTATATATATATTTCGGCCTGAAAATTTATAAGTTTGACACGTATCAAAATTTGATTTGGCCATTTAGTAATGTTTTGGCCCCTCCTAATAAGAAATCTAAGTTCCGAAACTCCTATATATGACCTAACAACCTTCATCGTTGTTTTTCTCCTTTATCTTTTTCTTTTCGTGGCAAGTACCCTTTCTTCATGGTTTCTCGCCCACGGAGACGAGCCAGGCCCTAGCTAGATTAAATTTGTATGGGATTTCATGCCATTTTGATTCCCTTAAATTTTTAATGAAGGAAGAAATATGAAATTTCCAAACAATGTACACCATCTTACATGAAATTATGAATTATATGAACTGTTAGACAAAAATTCTCAATGTCCATTGTGGTTTTGCAAAAATGCAGCTAAAACAAAAAAGTAGAGTGAAGGGTAATTTTATGTGATGAAAGTTCTACTATATGGCCTTCGAAGCAAATAAAAATGGTTCTAGGCATGAATGCCTCCATGGAATTTATAATCATCTGATCGAACCACTCATCGATCAAAAGTTAACAAACATGCATGTTCAGACAAAAAGATGGAGCATTAGCTAGTCATGCCAAACTTTTGTGCTAGACTTCATGGAAGAAATGTATTACCTTTAACGTTATAATATATATATTCTAATTGATCCACCAATTAAGATAAGGCTAACACTTATTGAGATTCTAACAGAATGCAATACCTCTAATGTAGGCTGTTCATTATAAATGAACAGTCAAAATTTGCCATGTCATCCAAGGGTGGCTTAAACTGAAACTTTGTCCTTCTTTTTCAAGCCGCCAACTCCTACCTCCACCATGAATACCGTAACTCCATGGTCACCGTGACCCTCACCGCCACACCGCCATTGTAGCACCCGCAAAAACAAAAATGCTAAAGAAAAGTAGAAAATTAAGATTTAATAAATAAAATAGAGAATTTAATATGAATTTATGGTGGAATTAGTTTGAGCATGATGAAGCTTGTAGGTATTCTATAAAAAACGGGTGGAAAATCCTAAGTTAGATGCTTTAGAATTTGGATTAGAGACATGGCAGTTGGACGGGGTTGGGCGTGCTCGAATGGAGAGGAATCTCCATGTGGCGTAAATGCGTGCGCGCAGAAAAAGATTGGACGGCCAAGATTAAATCCTAGGCCTTCCTAATCTGTACAAATTGAACTTCATCTTCACGTGTCACCATACATGGGGGTTGTAGGTGAAGATCAATTGTCCAAATCAGCCCACATGTACGAGAAGGTGAGATTTGATGTGCGTTTAATACTGGCTGTCAGATCTCATTTGAACGAGAGTATCTTGCGTTTGAATGAGGTGGCACATCAAGCTGAAGGAAAATTTATTTCCTTCAACCTTTCGACAAAACAAGAGAGAGAGAGAGAGAGAGAGAGAGAGAGATTTTGGAGAAAGACGAAGAGAAGCTTAAGAAGAATTGAAGAAAAGCTTCTCAAAGGTGAGATTCTAATAAATATTCTCTCCATTTAACTTGCTAGTGTTGATGTATTAAGATTGGTGTTATGTTAAATGATGAGTTTTGATGCTTTATTGAGTTTATATGATTGTTATTAGTGTTTTGAAACTTTTAGTTGAGGTTGTGAAGTTAAAGTTTGGATTTTTAGTGTTTTCATATTTTTGAGATTGTATTTTTGTGAAGGGTTGTGATGGTGAGGTTAAGTTTGAGGTTTGTATGGTGTATACTATGATTTTGGTGTTTGAGCAATGATGTCATAGTTATGATATAGCTGTTTTGGTTGTTGTAATTTTATGTGATTTTAAAGAACAAGAAAAAAAATAAAAAAGAGGAAAAGGGTTTTGGAGAAAAGGATGGATTTTTACGGTTGAGTGGGGTTTTGGTTGATGCAGGTAAATTGGTTGGGTGTTTGTAAGATGAAAGAGGGATTTAGGAGTGTTGAAAATCGGGTTTGGAAGTTTTATGTAGGAGTTTTACATTCTGTGTGTTGTTGTTCGAATGACACTGCATACTGCTTTGATCGCAACTACGATCTAAGCTTGTTCAAACATGGTTTGCACTTAATGATTGAGGCAGTTCCAAAATGCCTCGATCGTAACTCAGTCGCAAGTCATTCAAAATATTGAGCCTCAGAATGTCCCGTTTGAACGAGACTCCTATGGTTGAGGAAAACTAAAGTTTCTCAGGGAAAGAAAAGCATTAGGGATTAAGAAAAGGGGTCTAGGGTTTAGTAATGGAAAACCCTAACCAATCAGTACAATAAATTGTAGACATGCGCCTGACTGAATCAAAAACATTTACAAAGGATATTCTAGGCGAAAGTTATAAATAAATACCCCTTATAATAATAGTAAATATGTTTCATATGCAATGTGTTTTAACATGTATATGCAAGTAAGTAGAAAAGCATGCATTATTTCATTCGTGATCTAAGCCCGCACTTTACAGAGTATTATATGGGAACCTATTTGCAATGTGACTTACATGATTGTTGAGAAAAGAATTTAACAAGAAAGGGTTCAAAGAAAAGTTTTAAGAAGGAAAAAAAAATACTAGTAAAAAAGTTCAATGTTAAGACCCATTTGGAGATAGGAATTTAAGATCAATGTGTAAGTAAGACTCAAAGAGCCAAAATTTGTTTATTCATCAATTTTAATATGTCTCTATTGGAGTACAAAAGAACACTTAAATAGACACTAACAAAATCCTAACCCTAATGGTTTCATGCATGTGTATAAATCAAGAATGAGACTGAGAGATGATGAGTAATACTAAATGTCTTTTTTGTGTCCCCTAAAACTGATGTGATTTTTAAATTATCATCGAATTAAAATTAAATAGTAATCTATCACAGATTCAATGGAGATTTAAAAGCTACATAAATTTTAAAGGGACATAAAGAAATCACAAAAAAAACATTTAGCGTTACTCGAGAGATGTTTATTTAAAGGAGAGTAAAGGCGTGTGGTGGGTTTGTGGCCTACACGGAACCGAGCCAAGTAATCCCTTAGAACATCCTTGAGATGATTACTGTTGCGCAACATCGATGTATATAGATAGGAGTGTGAGGGTTTGTGGCCTACACGGGACCGGATCCCTCAGAACATCCTTGAGATGATGATTGTTGTGTAAGTGGCGGGTTTGTGGCCTACATGAGATCGGGTCAAGTAATCCCTCAAATGATCGTTGAGATGATCATGATTGTTGCGTAACATATATATAGGAGAGTGAGGGCAAGTGGCGGGTTTGAGATGATGTTTGTTGCGTAACATCTATATGGGAAGAGTGAGGGCGTGTGGCAGGTTCGTGGCCTACACGGGACTGGGTCAAGTAATCTTTCAGAGCATCCTTGAGATGATGATTATTGCATTATATATATATAAAGAAAGTGAGGGCATTTGGCAGATTTGTGGCCTACATGCAGGGACGAAGCCAGAAGAATAAATGAGTAGGGGCTAAATTAGAAAAAAAAAAAAATGGGTAGGGGCCAAAAAAATTTAAATGGATATAGCTAAATGGGCTGAAAATAAAATTACACTAGTAAAATTTTTTTTCATAGGAGTTGGCCCCTACAGGCCACCCCCTAGCTCCGTCCCTGCCTACATGAGACCAGTCCGAATAATCCCTCAAATGATCATTGAGATGAGGGCGTGTGGCGGCCGGTTTGTAGCCTATACGGGACCTGGCCAAGGAATCCCTTATAACATATTTGAAATGATGATTGTTGTGTAATATTTATATATATACAACAAAAGCAGTATGAACAAGTCTTTTATGGTCTGTAGTCTTTGCTAAAATTGTTATTATTTTATTTGATTAGTTTTACTTTTCCGGAGATCTCAGATCGCACCCAAAAAAAATAAGGCCTCCACTAATTCTCACCAAGATTCCTCGCATAATGAGATTCAATCTATTATCTAATACAAGCACGCCACACGCCTCTCGCACTCCCTTTAAATACCCACTATTTCGTCCCTGTCA